>CAJQUN010000115.1:1093942-1356574 GCA_907163345.1 Haberlea rhodopensis | reverse complement strand
TATACTGGGAAAAAACGGCCGAGCTGCGCCCCTTCCTCTGGCTCTTCTCGCCCTGGCTGATCCGTTTCTCCCCGGTCCTCCTCACTTGCTTCTCCTCAGTTGTTGGGCCTCCTCCACGTTGATGTACTTTTCCGCTCGGGTGAGCAGATCATCATAGGTAACAGGGGCTTCTTTACTAAAGATCGGAAGAAGTCTCCTCCTCTTAGGCCTTGGTTAAAGGCGCTGATCAGAATTTCCGCCGGGCAGGGCAGGTGTTTTTCGAGTATCACCAGTGTTGAAGTTTTTTGATATCTCACGCAACGACTCATCCCATCGCTTCCTCATCTCGAACAACTCAGAGAGTCCGTCTTAATAATAGCTTGCTGCTGGGCATCTGGTGGTAAGAAATCGGAGCTAAATCCGGTGAAGGAAAGTAATGGAAACCCGGCTCCAACTGGTTGAACCATTTCTAGGGCCGAGCCATAACCAAAGTATGTCAGGAAGGAACACTTTGCACTTAAGGCGATCCGAGTAGAAGTAGCAATTGATCATGCAGAGTCAGTGTTTTCGAACCTGCCCAGGTGTTCTTCCTTCCGGGTCCCAGTGCTCCCATCGGATTCCCCTAGCATTGGGGGGTCGGAAGTTATTCGGAGTTCCTCGTTTACTATTTCATTCACCCGAGAAAGGGGTTCCCCTCTGACAGAGGTACCCCCCATCCCCTTCTTCATCCTCTGGACCTCGTCCTTCAGCTCACTCCACCTGGCCCTCCGATCCGGAGTAGCGTCACTTTAGGACGGGAAGTTGCTCCTTGTTCGGGATCCTTCATCTGCTGGGAGCTTTCCCCGTGCACACCCTCGGACGGACCTCCTTTCTCCTCATAGTCTGTTCCACCGTAACTGCAATTAGTCGTGTAAGCTTGCTCCAGTGTTAAAGCTCCCACTGTCATGTTTACCCCGGGCGGTGGTTGCTCCTCGCCGTTGGTGGAGGCGTGGTGCTCTCGACTTCCTCTGCTTCCGTTCTCCTTGTTCTTACCATTGGATCAACGTCTTTTGCTCAGATTTTCCCACAGACGGCGTCAATTTGTTACCTCTTCTTTCTGGTTCGCTTCGATAACAATGAATTTATAGGGGAAGGGATGAGCTGTTTCGTGAAATCACAGTTTTATCCGGAGTCCGGGAGGATCCTTTTCCCGTTTAGGATCTCCGGTGATCAATATTGGTTTCTTTTTTTTCTTTAGAGAAGGGCCCTAGGATCCTTCTTCTTGTCAACCATTCTCCTTTTTATAGGGGGGGAGGGGATGCCAATGGTCTGGCCTTGCCGGGGATTCTGGGGACAATATCTGGAACTGAAAAGGCGGGGGGGGGGGGGGGGACCACAGACTGGGGACCATCTACATCTGTTACCTACCTCGTACGATCCTTTTGCTCTGGTGATTCTCTGCGTCCGGGAATATGCTTTTCTTACCCACAGTACTTGACCACCCTTTGATTGGTTATTTAGGCATAGCCTTTACTTTAATAGGTGGCCGATGCCTGCAACCATAGTCCGGTATACAGGACCACCATAGGTGGCCTCAGCTCGGCCGTCCTGTCCAATGATTGCCCGTCCTGACCTCTTGAGGAAACCTCGACTCAGTCCGGCTATCTTGGTAAATACAGCCCGTCCCGACCTGTTGAGGAAACCTCGCCTCAGCCCGACTATCTTATCCAATGATTGCCCGTCCTGACCTCTTGATGTACTTTCTCGGTGCCACGGCTCGGAGGTCGCTCCGAGGATTGCGGCCCAGGAACACTAAATAGATCCCTGCTCGGACACGGTAGTGGCAGCTAGCCAGAGGTGATCGTGCCCGCAATAAACTCGGATCGGGCGGATGAGGACAGCACGGTATCGGCCCTAACGACTTCCCTTGTTGGTCCAATGGGCCCCCCCACTGACCGGGCCCAAATAAAGTTCGGACCCTCAAGACCTACTGGGCCTCCAGAACTAGGGGTATCAATGATGATATGCAGTTTATTGCAGAATATATTTGTATCGTGTCTGCAACTTTTGTTTTGTATTGCATTATTCAATCGGCATATTGATTAGTATATCCGTATTCTGTTCTGATACGAGAGTTACCTTTTGATTCCTACAGGTCAAAATGTTGTTTAGTATTGCATTATTCATTCTGCATATTGATTCCTATATCTGCATTATGTTCTGATAGGAAAGTTACCTCTTGTTTCCTACGGGTCAAAGTGTTGTTTGTATGATGACGTGTATGAGCCACATCTTGTTTCCTTATGGTCAACCTAACATGTACATCTCTTCTGTTATATCTGTCATGTTAGCCATCTCGTGGTTCCTGCAGGTCAAAATGTTATGTATACGGCGGTGCATATGAGCCACCTCTTGTTTCCACATGTCAACGTGTTATATATTAGAATTTCGATATGTATTTTGTGTTTTTGTTTCTTTTTAAATTCTGGCATTCTGCCCATCATGTGAGCTACCTCTTGATTTCCGTGGATCAAAGTGCCGCTTGTATGATTGTGCACGCGAACCGCCTTTTGTTTCCTTATGGTCAATGTGTTGCATGATGGAATTTTGTTATGTATTTCGTTATTAGGCTTCCTTATGAATTCTAACATTTTTTCTACATATATACTTATTATTTATAGTTATTATAGTTTTTGTCATTACTTTGTGAGGTTGTTTTAGTCGTTGGACTTAGGGCTGCATACCGAGTTTATTTCATTGTCATTAAACTTAAAACTTTTTTGGGTAATAATCCAAATGAAGGAGATGAATACATAGAATAAGTGGAGGAGATGGTCGAGGATGATGGTGATTTAGGAGTTTGATTTGTGGACTTGGATATGACTATTTTGGGATTTTGTAGTTTTCATTTTTTATCAAAATGCTTTTTTAGTTTGGACATTTTATCCTTAGGAATTTTAAAATATTAATTATTTATTGAGTATATTATTCTCTGTTTGTTAGTTGAATTGAAGTTCAATTTTATCGTTGCTCTTGCAGTTGATTTAGTAGCTGGACTTAGGGACGCAGACTGCTTTCAAATGATAATCCAAGCGAAGGATATGAATACATAGAATACAGGGAGAAGATAGTCGAGGATGATGGTGATTTGGGGGTTTGATTCCCCGGGCTGGATGTGATTATCATTTGGTTTTTAAAATAATAATATTTCTTGACTATATTATTCTTTGTTTCTTAGTTGATTTGAATGCCAATTTAGTCAAGTATTTTTTGAAGTGAACATTTTTGTTAGGTCTGAGAACTGAAGAGATTGGTTATTTGGTCACGCATGGAGAGATCGCCCGAGGCGATGGCTAGAACGCATGAGGTATTTCCTGGAACGTTTGAGGCGATGGTAAGTTCGTTTGAGGCGATCCAGAATTTTAGCTACGGCATTTATTTTTGGTGATGATCGCCTGAGGCGATCCACACATCGCTTGAGGTGATCTGTGCAAAATTGTGACCGTTGACGCGTGGCGATGGATCGCCCGAGGCGATGCATAATTGATTTATGCCTCAAGTGTAGCAACGGCTAGTATGAGCTTTGAGAGCCTTCTACACTATAAATATGGATGTTTGGGCTAGAGATTATGACAAGAAACAAGAGGATAAACTACAAGAAAGCTTTGTTCAATAAAATCTATCGAGCATTGCAAACTTCATATATTTGTGTTGTATTGGAGATTGTAATTCATTTCTTGTGTGAGAGCTCGTGTTCTTTGTGTTGTTATACCGTGAATGTGTTATTTGATTTGTTGTAAGGTCCTCCAACATCGACGGAAGTTGGAAATTGTATAAGACATCAACAAGTGAAGTTGGTGCAAGGTTGTGGCTATCCTTGGAGCCCTTAAGGCCAAGAAGACTCGTGAAGCGTGTGTGACTCGGGAAGAGTTTGTGTGTGGCTATCCTTGGAGCCCTTGATAAGTGCCATTTTTGCACTAATATTTCGACATTTTCGCAGTATTTTACAATGATTCTTGAATGATATTATATTTATTGGTATTAATTTGCATGTTTCAGAATCTTTGTGAAAATGCGAGGAAGTGAAGAAAAAGAGTCAAATAATGATAAAAAGTGCATAATGTTACAATGATACAAAATGATAGTGAATTCAGATTTTATTGAACAAGGAAACAAGATTGGAGAATATTTTATTCAACATTGGAAAGAAGATATACACGAGCATGCAAGGTGAATTCAAAGAACTTGGAAAAGATTTGATATCACATGCAAAAAGGAAATTTACATACAGCAACAAGGAAACTTGGATATATTATTATGTGAGTAGAGGATTTGATTGGATGGACTCTTGGAGACTCCTCCCTTCATTAACCTCATCACACGCTCCCTTTTTCACACCCATTGATCAACTCACTCCTCCACCCTAAATATACAATTCACACGCCACCAACTATTCACGCATCATCTCCTTCAAAATCATCCACACCTCTTTCCATACAACACACGTCCAGAACCACTATTCACGTCACTATTCACTCAAGACCAAACTTTCTCCATCATCTATCCAACCTTCAACCTTTTACCCTATGATTTTGGAACAACTCCAACAAGGCGATTAAAGAGACGATCGAGAAGGAAGCAAGAGAAGGAGCGAAGATCTACAACCGGAGTCGACGCTGAGAGTTTTTCTTTGTCTTTAATTCTTAGTTTTGTTGTGTTTTGATTTATTATGAGGAACTAATTTTATTTATCGAGGCTAGGCGAATCCTTTGTCAAGAACCTATGATTTGATGATTTATTTGAATGAATTCCTTTAATTCTTTGCGTATAATTTATTGATCTTCATGCTTTTGAGGGATTGATCACCCTTGAATGATTGTTATATTGCGATTGAATTGACCATATGATATTGCAATACGATAGAGTAAATTATACCGGGGGTTTTAGGTTGAGACGGACCAAGTAAAATCTAGCACACGTGTGATAGCAATAGATTTACCAAAATCGAAGGCTAGTAGTTTTCATAGATCTTTATTCGATATTAATTGTTCATTAAGGACACGGGAGTGGTTTATTGAAACATTAATATTAGACTTGTTATAACTGGACCAAAGTATAACGAATGCATTAGGAAAACTCGTCGCCCTAGAAATATTTGGATATTCAATCGAGAATTGTAGGGGATTGCATTGGTGAGCCAAAGTCTCGATAATCTTCTCTAGTGGATGTTTCTCGTTTACTTTTATTGATTTGGTTGGATTAGTAGTTAATTTATTTAATTAGTAGTTTAATTATTAATTCAATTTCGGAGGTTAAATATAGTCAAAAGCATCTTATTTGGTACTTGCTTGTTAGTCCCTGTGGGTTCGACAATCCGCATTCTTCCTATCTATACTAAAACTTGACACTGTGCACTTGCGGTAGAATCGCTAGAAACTGTTTAAAATTAAAACGATCAAGTTTTTGGCGCCGTTGCCGGGGACTAACTTTAGTAATATCATACGAGAAGCTTTGACTGTAATTTAACCATTTTTTTTCTTTTTTGTATATATTTATAAAAAATATATATATTTAATTATTTTCTTTGTTTTTATTGCGAAGTACTTGTGATGGTTCATCAACAAGTCTTCACAAAAATTGCCCAACAATATTCGGAGCCGTTTTATGCAGTGTGGGGGAGATTCAATGAATTGGCAGACACATTCCGGTATCACAATTTTTCGAACTATACTCTTCTGCAATATTTCTTCAAAGGTTTGGATGCACAGACACGAGGATGGATATTCAGTGGAGCACTGGTAACTGGGAGTCCCCTAGTTGATAGAGATGAGGACAGTGTGTTGCACATGTTCAATGATATGTCGGACTTCGATTACCACTGTCATTGTGATCATTCACTACAAGGTTGGAGTCACCAATACCCACCAGAGCCTCACTACCCTAATGATATGCACCAACCATTTGAGCATCATAGAGTGAAGATAGATAGTTCTGCAGAAGTAATGGCTAAATTAGAGGATATGTTACTTAGATTCATGGCGTCAACTGAGCAACGTTTAGAAAACCAGACCAATTCTATACGACATCTAGAGCAGCAATTAGCAATCCTTATGGAAACCATTTCAATGAGCTGCCAAGAGGAGGAGACAAGATCTACAAATCAGGCCTGGTTACATGATGATGATCACTCAACTAATCAAGTTTGGGGGAGTGATCCTACTCATGTGGAAAATTCAAGGAAAGTTGAACCACTTGAAGTGTTTGAGCCTACAGTGGAAAAGTCAACCGATGAGATCATATGGGAAGACGAGCCAAGATTGATATTGGATGAGGAGATTTTTGAGAACTTTGATATGCACCCATCGATGGCGACATGTTCTATGCCATATGTGGATCCTTATTTTCCATCGATAATGTTGTTGGAGTGGCGAGCCTACACTGTTACAATCATGCCAATCTTGAGGGCATACTGAATGAAGACCCATTTGTTGTATCATATGATACTTACTATGGGCGGCAGCCGCTCTTTGATGGTTGCTTCTGATGGTCAAGCCGACGACTAGAAATCAGCGCTTCTTGGGAGGCAACCCAAGCATATCCTTTTGTAATTTAGTTTTGTTATTTGATTTTCAGTTTTTGTTTTTTGTTTTGTCCATCTCTCGAGTCGACTATTTTATTTGCATTCTTCTCTTGATAGGTACTTAGTTGGAGCGATGAACCCCTACAACTGTGGAGCTTTCAAAAGCCAATCTTCCTCAACCCTCATGCAAGCGTCTTGATCAGGGGAGTTTACTTTTTCCCTTTTGATTCTTTTAAACATTGAGGGCAATGTTTGATTTAAGTTTGGGGGAGTGGCTTGCATGTTTTACTTGTTTTATCCACATGTTGTGTGCTTAATTGACACTTGAATCGTCCGATTATTATGAGTTAAAAAAAAAAAATTAATGGGTTCCAACTTGAGAAAAAGAATGAATTATAGTAGTGACTATTCAATGAGGATTTTGATCTCCCTATGCATATGAACTTGAATTTTGATGATTGTTGGACTTGTACATGAATATCCTAATTTGAGTTAGCATGTCAAGAATGAGGAAGATTTTGAGTACAATGAGTCATGATCTTGTGGATTGCATGTTAAATAGTGATAATTGTTGTGAACTTGATGATTTGTCTTGAGTATCTTAGAGTTATCCTAGAACCTATTTGATGATAGCACTTTGAGGCGAAATTTTATAGTTTACAAACTTGACTTGGAAATGATTTAGGCGATCTTTGACATGTTTGAGCCTTTCAAGCTTACCTAGTCTATATCAATACCCTAGTGTCCCATTTGAGCTTTATTGAAAAAGAATGGTTTATGCATTGCATATAATTAAGACCCCATTCGACATTCTTGACAAACTCATTATACCTACCCTCATATGAGCATAAATGAAAAAAAAAAATTATCCTTACCCTAAGGGAGTATAATGAATCTCGTTCGATACACATGCATTATTATATCTTAATGAGCTTATTATTGGAAATTATTGATGAATGAGAATGAAGAAAAGAAGAAAAGCCTTGTGAAAAAAAAAATTCGAAAAAAAAAAAATTCGGAAACTGTCAGTGTTTTTGGCGATCAATCGCCAAAACCCGGTTTCCAAAAAAAAAAGGGCAAGAAAAGAAAAAGAAGAGGAGCTCAAAATGTGGAAAATTTGAACTGTATATGATTATACTCTCTTCTTTGCGCATATCCTATCTTTTCTTTGAAACCGACATCAAAGGCAACATTACAAGCTTAAAGACCTTTTGATCCAAGTCTAGGGAGTAACTATCATTAGTGGAGAAGTTGTTTGAAAGTAGGCCTATGGAATGCTTGATGATAATCTTGACTTTGATTTGATTAACATGATTTAATCTTGAATATGTGCATGAAACTTGAAATTGATAATATCACACACACACGTTTCGATTTTGAGACGTGTTGCTTGATTTAGGAGAAAACATGTATTTCCAACGTTTGAATGTGTGCATGTGAGATTTCTGAGAATAATGCAAGTCATGAAATAATTGGTTCAATATTGAGAATGAACTCTACCTTTTGATTTTAATGCTTAATCGAGAACGATGAAGTGATAAGTTTGGGGGAGTTGATAAGTGCCATTTTGCACTTATATTTCGACGTTTTCTAGCAGTATTTTACAATGATTCTTGAATGATATTATATTTATTGGTATTAATTTGCATGTTTCAGAATCTTTGTGAAAATGCGAGGAAGTGAAGAAAAAGAGTCAAATAATGATAAAAAGTGCATAAATGTGACAATGATACAAATTGATAGTGAATTCAGATTTTATTGAACAAGGAAACAAGATTGAAGAATAAGAGTCAAATAATATTTTATTCAACATTGGAAAGAAGATATACATGAGCATGCAAGGTGAATTCAAAGAACTTGGAAAAGATTTGATATCACATGCAAAAGGAAATTTACATACAGCAATAATGAAACTTGGATATATTATTATGTTGGATTGGATGGACTCTTGGAGACTCCTCCCTTCATTAACCTCATCACACGTTCCCATTTTAACACCCATTGACCAACTCACGCCTCCACCCTAAATATACAATTCACACGCCACCAACTATTCACGCCTCATCTCCTTCAAAATCATCCACACCTCTTTCCATACAACACACGTCCAGAACCACTATTCATGCCACTATTCACTCAAGACCAAAACTTTCTCCATCATCTATCCAACCTTCAACCTTTTACCCTATGATTTTGGAACAATTGCAACAAGGCGATTAAAGAGACGATCGAGAAGGAAGCAAGAGAAGGAGCGAAGATCTACAACCGGAGTCGACACTGTGAGTTTTTCTTTGTCTTTAATTCTTAGTTTTGTTGTGTTTTGATTTATTATGAGGAACTAATTTTATTTATCGAGGCTAGGCGAATCCTTTGTCAAGAACCTATTATTTGATGATTTATTTGATTGAATTCCTTTAATTCTTTGCGTATAACTTATTGATCTTCATGCTTTTGAGGGATTGATCACCCTGAATGATTGTTATATTGCGATTGAATTGACCATATGATATTGCAATACGATAGAGTAAATTATACCGTGGGTTTTAGGTTGAGACGGACCAAGTAAAATCTAGCATACGTGTGATAGCAATAGATTTACCAAAATCGAAGGCTAGTAATTTTCATAGATCTTTATTCGATATTAATTGTTCATTAAGGACACGAGAGTGGTTTATTGAAACATTAATATTAGACTTGTTATAACTGGACCAAAGTATAACGAATGTATTAGGAAAACTCGTCGCCCTAGAAATATTTGGATATTCGATCGAGAATTGTAGGGGATTGCATTGGTGAGCCAAAGTCTCGATAATCTTCTCTAGTGGATTTTTCTCGTTTACTTTTATTGACTTGGTTGTATTAGTAGTTAATTTATTTAATTAGTAGTTTAATTATTAATTCAATTTTATAGGTTAAATATAGTCAAAAGCATCTTATTTGGTACTTGCTTGTTAGTCACTGTGGGTTCGACAATCCGTATTCTTCCTATCTATACTAAAACTTGACACCGTGCACTTGCGATAGAATCGCTAGAAACTGTTTAAAATAAAAGCGATCAGCCCTTAAGGCCAAGAAGACTCGTGAAGAGTGTGTGACTCGTGAAGAGTTTGTTTGTGGCTAACTTGGAGTCCTCAAGGCCAAGATTGAAGTTGTTCTAGTGGATCCTCGGTTGGACGTTTTCTAGCCGGGAAGAGGAGACGTAGGTGATTCATCACCGAACTTCTATAACAAATACTTTTATCATTTAACGCTTTATTTACATTACACATTTACTTTATTACTTCTTATTTTTCATTGTTCGATTGACATCAAGTCTTCCGCAGCGTAGACTCGATTGTTTGCAAATTCATTTTAAAACGCTAAAGTAGCCAAAGAACCTCATTCGCCCCCCTCTTCAGTTCCAACAGTATGGTTAAATATTGGGTGCTGTATTTTATGATGAACAATGATATGATTCTACTATTATTATATCCGTGTAGAGCCATCACATAATACTGGTGGACATCGAACATGGTGAAAGGTCTTGTTGGTGACCATTCTACCTATTTTGTATCAGGTACGTGGGACGTACGAACATTTGTGTTATCATTCATACCTTATTGTGAATATTGTATGAAATTGTATGAGTGAATATCAACGCATTGAGGCGTGGTTGTGTATTATTACGAGGCATGCCGTAATATAATATTTGTGGTTCTTATATGGATTTGAAATGCAATATAGATTGGCTACTCTTATGATGGGATCATAGTGAGCGTAATAGCAATGGTATATGTGCTACTCATATAAGAATAAATATTATATGCAGCTTGCAGATTTGGAGATGATATTCACTGAGATGATTTTACTATGACTTTCCGATTGAGATGAGATTATGACATGTCATGACATTTACATGCTACATAATTTGTAGAAATTATATTATGTTTGAGTATGCTACAGGAAGAACTAAAGGAACCCGAGATACAACTAAAGGAACCCGAGATACAAATGAGATACAAAGAGTTTTTATAACTACTGTATTGGTGATTTAATTGTACTATTTGTTGCTTATATGTTGATTTCATAATGTATAGTACAATGGTGTTCAGGTATCTTTTGTGGGTTGTTCTGTAGGGACATTTTGGCGAGGGGAGCCAGGATTGTGGGTCCTTTTTTGCTGCATCAATGGTGATAGAGTAGTCGATTAGAGAATAGAAAAGCCATGTATATTTTGAATGTATTTAAACAATGGCATGTAATCAATGAATACATAGTTGTGTTGCATAATTGACTTAACTCTAGAAATACAATTAGAGTTAATGTTCATATTATTATGTCATTACGATTAAGGCAGCGAGGGTCTTACAAGTAACTACCGTGAGAATTATTTGGCCCTCACATACAAAATTGAGACCGGTGATTACTGTCCTGTTTTTGCTTTCTCCTGTGATATTTGGTACTGAATTTTCCATCTGAATTCTCTGCCTCAATCTCTATAACACCCACAACTCTATAACACCCACGACTGGTTTCATATATTCCAAAATCCGCTGCTGCTCCCCATTTTTTCCTTGTTTCTGTCAGTCTGTTCCACGGTGACAATTTGATCAATCTGTTTGGCTACTTGGTCTTTTAGGTAAATTTGGGTTCAAAACTTTTAGAGGTGATTCAGGTGCATTATTTCGTCGCTCCTCCACTGAAATTCTCTCCAAATCCGCCTCGTTATGAAGACCGGCACTGATATTCTTAGAGTGCTGAAAATTTTCCGCACTATTGCTTTCGATCTTAAATTCCTGAAGAACGAGACTCAAAGCTGATTCACGAGGACACTGATCCTCCATCACAAGACCATCGGATTTGAACTCCAGATCCCCGCACTGATTGGTTTCTGTATTCTTCCCACAAACTGAATCTCGGTCAAAATTAATATGAATATCTGAATCTTTCACTTCCTGTTCTATGACTTCTATCCATGCAGATTCCGGGATAAATTCATTAGAGTAATCTGATTGTGATGACGATGATTCAGGTAACTATCTTGATCCAAGAATATGACCCGAATTACTAAGATCAGAGGATTTGAATTCCCCACAACACTGATTGCTCACGTCCTCCATTAACTTTATGTGTAACACTGATCCATCAATTTCCACTTTCACCACTTTATTGATGAACAGAAAAGATGGTTCGAAATCAACATTCTGCCAGAGTCCATTCTTTCTCTGTCCATTGTATCTTCACTGATTTTAACTAATTTGCCCATAGTGCTGGCCCTCCAATAAAAAAATCTGAAATTCCAAGCATGATCCGGAACAATTGATCCATACTTCTCGGTTGGGCATTTTGAAAGAATTGTTCCGAACATGGACATCAATGAACCAAACGGCCAGCCATCTGTTCTCATCCTTGATCAGGTCACGGAGTGTGTCTTTCTGTTCCCATCCTTGATCGGGGCACGGAGTGTGTCCTTTGATTCATCATAAATCAACACCATTTGGCCACCCAAAAGGATGATGTGAATATTGACAAACCCATTGTGGAAGAATCTTGTTGAGCCTTATGACGATTTTTTGGATTGATTATTGTTCCAATCAAGCAACCTTCAATACATTCCCTTTCCTCAGGTTTAGTTTTGAAAACCAAATTCCGCACAATCAACACTATTGGGATCTGGTTTAGACTCATCACGCTTTTGTTGATGTAGTTTAGTAATATCTGCGTAAGACCTCCCATTCACGAAACTTGGGTGTTCGTTATTGATCACAAATGATGTGTTGACCGCCTTGTGCTCTGATGAACCTCTATCAAACATTGGTCTGTTGGCTTGAAGTTTATAAGATCCAATCCGAATCTGGTTTAAACCTTCCAAAATCCTGTCATTGTCACCGTTATTTTTGAATCTGACAAATCCGAAACGGTTACCTTTCCCATCACGCTTTTGTGGTATAAAAACTTCCCGAACTTCACCCATTTTTTGGCACGTGCGTCGCATTTTTGCTGGAAACCATCCCTCTGGAAAGTTGAAGAAAAATAGAAAAGAACGGGGTCTCATGAAATCTATGCAAATATTCCGGTATCTGAACGCGTGGTTGCGAGCTTGACTAGGCTTGAACATGTCCATTGATATCGCCAATGCCATACCGTTTCTCGTTCGATCTACCACGGTACCTAAGGTTGGCTCTCTCTTTCTCGGGATAGGATGCGGTATGTGGGTCAGACTGTTCACGGACCGGATCCAACCGGTCTCGGGTTCAATTTGAGTGAAACCGAACCAATACGGTTCTGAACCGGATTGGTCCGGTTCCGGTTCCATGGCATTTGCCATGGAACCGGTCCGGAACCCCGGATCCAAATTTTCGGATTGGTTCGGGGTGAACCGGTTCCAACCGGAACCGGTTGGGCGAACAATAGCCAGAACTAATTTTTTTTATTTTTTTTATTTTCATATTTGCGTTTAACCCAAATCGAAAAGGAAAAATACATCATTTATTGAATATGAAAAACAACATAAAAGATACAGCATTTGAAATTTATAAAAAAAATACGTTATTCAACATAATTGATTAGTATAATCTTGGCCAATGCTTCTTCTTGTTCGGAACTTTCATTGCCGAACTCGTCGACTCCTCCTTGTCTCTTATTTCTTCTATCAGCATCAAACCAATCTTTTAGCAGCGTGAGCATGCACAATGATTCTGGTTTTAGAGAAACTCTAAAGTCTCCAATGAGTCGAGCACAAGTTGAAAATGCCGACTCCGATGCGACACTAGATGTTTGGACTGCAAATACATCTCTAGCCATTTTGGCTAAGACTGGATATTGTTTTGTGTTTGCTTTCCACCACTCTAGTACGTCAAAATTTTCATCTGTAATGAACATTTGACCCAGGAAGAACTGCAACTCATTTGAAGAGGTAGATGACACTCCGCTTCCTCTCTGCTTCTTTCTTCCAAGGCTCCTCAACATATTAATCCCTCCGCTTCGTGACTGCCTAGCAACTTCTTCTCCTCCTCCTCTCCTACACGTGACAATGAGCTCTATCCATGTTCACTATAGTACAATCCAAACATATTTTGGAGAGAATGCATGATTGACGTCTTTTGATCGTCAACATCCTTATCCAAAAATGTACTGTAATATTCAAAGAAAGTATCGAAAGATCCTACACCCTGACTCAGGTATAACAATGTGCAGGTGTGGAATTTGTTCCCAATACTTTTTTTAACTTCTCCTCCATACGATAAACGAACGACGACAACTCAATATCATCTCCAAATTCAATAAATTTACAAAACATGTTAAATATAAGTGGAAGAAAATAATGAGAAGTAGGATAACAAACACCGGAGAAATGATATGTTGCTTCTTTGAAAGTTGAAAACAAAGCAGTTAAATTATTAACAAAAATCAATCCTTATCAGACAATAAATAACTTTCATCACTTTCAGGCATTTGATAAGAGTTACAAACAGAAGTTAAAGCATCTTGATAAGGTAACATCGATTCTAACATTTTGTGCAAAGATTTCCATCGACTTAAAATGGGCGGTGGAAAAAGAGTAAACCGAAGGTTCTGACTTGCACACGTATGTTTCCATTCACGCTTAATACGTGATTGTAGTATCCACTGACAATAGTTCATGCTACTACATTCAGCATCTTCATAACCATCCTTTACTGCTAAATTAATTATATGACATGCACATCTAACATGAAAAAAAACACCATTAAGCATTGGTCGTAAATATATTTTAAGCTCACACATTGCCGCCGTATTATTTGAAACATTGTCAAGTGTAATCCAACAAATTTTATCTGCAGTTTCATAAAATCTACAATCATTAACAATAAACTTAGCAATTTGGGAACCAGTATGTGCAGATTTTAATTCATCAAGTGACAAAATTCTTTTTTGCAAACACCAGTTATCATCAATCCAATGACAAGTAATAACAAGAAAAGAAAGTAGTGCGGTGTTCGTCCAAAAATCAAAATCAGTAGTTAAACTTAATCTAAAGTTAATAGAAGAAAGATGATCAACTAAAGTTTTACGGTAATAAAGAAACACATCCACGATATTTCTTTTCAAAGTGTGCCTAGAAACATATCTAAAACATGGTTGGATATCAGAAGAAAATTCGATAAAGCCATCTTTTTCAGAAAATAAAAAGGGAAGTTCACATCTAACAACAAAACGAACGAATAATCTTTTGTTTTGTTCCGGTGTTAAGATAAAATTAGTGCCCGATTGAGGATTAATTTGAAGTTGGGTTGGTTCTCTACCTAATGGTTGTAAAGTAACATCATCAAAATTATGTTTTTTAACTAGATGTTTCTTAAAAGTTCCGGTACCACCTGCGGAACCACCCGTTTTATAATTATATGTGGTTTTGCATATTTTACAAATAACAACAGATTCGTTCGTGCCTGGTTTTGTCTTGACATCAAAATGATCACAAATCTTGCTTCGTTTGGACGGTTACTCGTGCGACTCCAAGCCGCAGTAGTTGTAGATGACCCACCGGGGGCCGGATTTTGGGTTGCCGCAGGTTCTGCAACGTGTTCCGCTTCTTCAACATCATAAGCATTATCGAACTCGGCAAAAATATCATAATTTTATTGGAATAAAGGTGGATTTGAGGGACCAGAACGACCAGTAGAAGAGGATGCCATCGTATTAGTAGAAATATGGGAAAATGAGATAATTGAATAAAAGTATAGTAATGTTAGAGTAAGAGAGTTGGAGATAAAAAATTAGAGAGGGGAAATGGGGTAATAGAAGCAATTGAAATTTTTTTTTTATTTTTTTTTTTAAAAAACAATTTAATATTGCCGTATAGCCGTTGGGCAACGGCAGGTGGCCAACGGCCACCATTTCATTTTTTATTTTTTAGATTTTTACCGGTTCCGGTTATACGCGGAACCGGAGCCGGTGAAACCGGAGAACCGATCCGATCCGGGTAAAACCTGGGTCGGAATCCGGTTCGTAATCGGATCAACTGATTCCGGTTTGGAACCGGAACCAACCGGTCTGGTTTCGAACCGATTCCGATTGGTCCGGCCCAATAAGCACCCTGATATGTGGGTGGAAGATGTGGCAGAGTAGGGGTTGTCGATGATTGGTAGGATTTGTTGGGAATTTGAGCCTCCAAATTCACCCCCCGGGATGCACCTTTTAATGGGAAAGCAAGCAAAATGAGAAATAATAACAACACAAGGATTTAACGTGGAAAGCTCCCAATAAATCAGGAGAAAAAAACCACCAGGACCAGAGAAGAAAATACACTATATGAAAATTATTACAACCACATAATTTCTCTTCTCACCCGAAACACACCAACAAAGCTTTTCCCACTAGCCACACTTTATCACTCACACCCCTCCCCTTACAACAAAGACATCTAGTAAAATCCTTTTTGATGTGGAAGTTCAGACACAGCTGCAACCACAGAGCATACTAAGACTTTTACTAAATTCTAAAACAAGAGAGAAATATATCTAAAGCCAAAAGTTGCTAGACAAGCTATTGACTGGTGCACTTAAACCAAAGGCCTCAAGCCTTAATTTATACTAAAACATTTGGCCAAGTTTCCTTCACTTTTCAATGTGGGATAAAAAACTAAAGCCCAAACCCAACAATCTCCACCTTGGGCTTTGTTGTCCCACAACATTCCACCACGATGAAGATCTTCATAGCTTCCGCTACTAACACTGCAAGACAGTCACAATTCTCGTTGTAGAGAATTATCATGCTCCACCATAAAAGCATACTCCACTCAGAATAAACCATTCCAAGCATTTCAATTCGGCCCATGTCGAAAAAATAACCTTGCTGAAAAATTATGGTGCAACTCCCACTTTTTGGCTCTCCTAGAAGTTAATCAGCCATCGACATGAATTTCCACCACACACCCTGCATCAATGCCAAACCAATGCCCGTGTGCAAAACTGTAGACCCGCTAACATTTTACATCCTTTTTCATGGCAACTTGGGGACAACGGCATGCCATAAGGATGTACATGTCCTTTTTCATAGGACATCAAAAGAGGAGACAATGTTAGCTTCATTATCAGCATCTCCACTTGCTGATACAGAGCAATTTGCCGGACCCGCTCCAACTCTTGGACAATTTTTCTTGATATGACCAGGTTGTCCACACCCCCAACAGGATTTCTTCATGGAGTTCTTCTTCTTCCAATTTTGAGCCACCATTGCAAAACTTTCATGTGAACCGTTACTCCCGCCAAGTCTCCTCTCTTCGGAAAGAAGCTTACCAGTAACCTCTGAGAAAATGATTTTCTCCTTTCCATGAATCAGTATCGGCTACATGTGCTCATACGAACGTGGAAGAGACCAGATGAGTCTCAAGGCCTGATCCTCATCATCAATTCTAACTCCAATGGATTCCAGCTCTGAAACAATGCCATTGAGAACGCTTAAATGATCTGAAATAGTAGTACCTTCATTCATTCGCAATGTATGAAACTGCTCTTTCAGATACACCCGATTTGAGACGCCCTTTGTCTGATACAACTCTTCCAGTTTTTCCCAGAGTTCCTTCGCCGTAGACATTCCATGCACATTTGCAAGAACATTTTTGGCCAGGCACAGACGGATAACACTTGCTGCTCTCAAATCCAGATCCTCCCAATGTTCATTGCTCATTCCAGCTTTACCTGTTGCACTAGTCGTTCCACCAGTCGAACTAGTATCACTGCTGCTTTCAGGGAATACTCTGTCCTTCAACGCCTTGTGTAAACCAGACTGAATCAACACATCCCTGACTTGCACTTGCCACAAGCCAAAGTTGATTTTCCCATCAAATTTCTCCACATCAAATCTGACTGCATTTGAAACTCTGCTTCCCGACATCTTCTGATACTTTGATGAATTTTACCGTAGACCTGAATAGTACACACTAAGTAAGCTCCCAGGAAAGAGAGGATCTCGATCTTTCCTAGACAGAACTTCAAGGTTCCCAGGTAAATTGGTGGGGTCACACTGGTCCCACTTAAATACCAATTTTCCTAGACAGAACCTCCTTAGTCACTACGTATTCGCCTACCACACCAAAGCTCCACCGCCGCAAAAGAACCTGGCTCTGATACCACTTGTTGGGAATTTGACCCTCCAAATTCACCCCCCGGGATGCACCTTTTAATGGGAAAGCAAGCAAAATGAGAAATAATAACAACACAAGGATTTAACGTGGAAAACTCCCAATAAATCAGGAGAAAAAAACCACCAGGACCAGAGAAGAAAATACACTATATGAAAATTATTACAACCACATAATTTCTCTTCTCACCCCAAACACACCAACAAAGCTTTTCCCACTAGCCACACTTTATCACTCACACCCCTCCCCTTACAACAAAGACATCTAGTAAAATCCTTTTTGATGTGGAAGTTCAGACACAGCTGCAACCACAGAGCATACTAAGACTTTTACTAGATTCTAAAACAAGAGAGAAATATATCTAAAGCCAAAAGTTGCTAGACAAGCTATTGACTGGTGCACTTAAACCAAAGGCCTCAAGCCTTAATTTATACTAAAACATTTGGCCAAGTTTCCTTCACTTTTCAATGTGGGATAAAAAACTAAAGCCCAAACCCAACAGGATTAGGGTTGGGGGGTTTGAATGACTCACCTCTGGATATAATTATTTCATTTGGTTTGTCGGGATTTGTGATTTTATTTCATATGATCTTGTTTAGTTTTGATATTTTTACCTTAGGATTTCTATGCATTTGTGCTTATATTGTTCTTTCTTGTGAATCGATTTGAACATGAAAGTGGTTATTATTTTCTTAAATAAATATTGATATTTTTTTTTCTTTTCGTAATTAATAAAACACAATATTTTTAATAAACAACTCGATAAATTTGTATATCCGCATGCAATTCTTGTGGGGTAATACGGAAGCTACAATTTCCCATGGCAAAACTATCACCTAGGAGATAGCCATGCCTCGTATCTGACTAATTTAGCTCGTTTGGATTGAGAATGTGATAGTGCACTTGAGTTAGTTGGACAAAGTTGATAAATTTCTCAAACTTTTTTCTGGTGAAGCTATGAACATATATATGTCTTCTGCGGACCTTATTCAACCAGCTCCACTTTATATTTTGGTTTTGTACAAATTGACAAAATATAAAAGCTTTTTAAACTGCATAGATGGAATCAATAAGGGACAATTGTCATCTAGTGCCTTTAGTCAGTTACGAGTAAGTCTAAAGGAGGTGATGTCCAATTGTCTGAGATACTAGGAATTAGTTTTTTTTTTCTAGACGATAAAAATATGTCTTTGTGCTTTTAGTTTTTGCTGTCTTGTCCATTTTATTTTATTTTTATGATGCGCTTTTCTCTCGAGCCGGTTAGAAGGTGTGTAATAGGATAAATGACTCTAAATAGGGTATTTCAGTTTCCAAAGTTACGCAGGGAAAGGCCTAGAGTGTATTGACAACATGGAGAAAGAAGAAGCTGACCGTAAAACTCATCTTGTGCTGATTCCTTATCATGGACAAGGCCACATGAATCCATTTCTCCAATCTTCTAAAAGATCGACTGCAAAAGGAATCAGAGTCCCTGTAATCGCAACTCTCTCTAACACCAAAGCCATGAAAGTTGCATATAGTTGGATCACATCTGAATCAGTATAGGATTAGATCAGTGTAGGAGGGTCCGCTGGACCTTGTGGTTGTAAATGATTTTTGGTAAGATTCGAGGCCATTTCGAGAAACTTGATAAGTCTCTTGAGAAATTTGGAGAATCGGAAAATCCTGTGGCATGCCTATTTTATGATGCAAATATAACACGAGCCACAAATGCTGTAAACGAGATGGGATTCATCACACATTCTTGTGCTTTCATTGCTAGTATCTACCTGATGCACTGTGATTTATCAGGGGTTGTTCCATCAGTTCCTATTCTGTCAATGCCTGGATTGCTAGAGCTTTGGGTTCCAGATATGCCTTCATTAGGTCCTCAAATAGGACGTTACCCTCGGGTTATCCGATTTTTGTTAAGAGTGTTTGACAACATAGAGAAAGTAGATTGAGTTCTCTTCAACTCTTTCCATATGCTGTAAGAGAGGTACTATGCATTGATATTTCATCGTGTGAATAGTACTATAATGATATATGATTCAAAGCGTTGTTGAATGTAGATGGTCAATGAGATTTTAAAACTCTGGACTGGTGAGGCCCATACTACCGACATTGCCTTCTTTTTATCCAGACAACCGTGTAGAAGTTGACACAGTTATGGTTTCAACGTGCACAAGCTGGACACTGATAGTAGCATGAAGTGGCTTGACTACAAAGAGACCAGATCAGTCATCTACGTATCATTTAGCATCGTCTCCAGTTTAAACTAGGAAACAAACTGTAGAGTTAGCCGAGTCCTTTGTGAATAGTGGCAAGAGCTTTTTGTGGTTTGTGAGGCCATCTGAAGAACACACACTTCCGACTAATTTTATTGAGGAAAATTCGAATCAGGTGCTCACAATTAGCATTTATAAGTCGTGATTCTGTTGGATGTTTTGTTTCTCACTTGGAATTCTGACACAAAAACAATAAGCTTAGGAGTCCCTATAGTGGCAATGCCTCAATTTATGGGCCACATAACGAATGCACATTTTATGGAGCCCATATGGGAAGTTGAAATCCAACCTAAGGCAGGTGACAAGGGGTTTTCTCAAAGTGTCAAAATAAGCAGGTGATTCGGGACATTATGCAAGGAGAACGAGGAGAAGAGATACGAAACAATGCTGCTCGTTGGAAGGCACTAGCAAATGAGGCAGTAGCGGAAGGAGGAAATTTAGATAGGAACGTGGACTAAAAAAAGTAGTTATTGTAAAAAAAATAATCCAAATTACCGTGGGAAAAGACTTTGATTATATTTTTTATCGTAACTCGCCTTTGGCAATGGCGAATATTTTTTTTTTAAAAGTGAAATCGCATGATTTCACAAAAAAATAGTTTTTTTTAAAATCGTCGTTCGAAACGAGGATTTCAAATCAAATTCTTTTTTGATAGGAAATCGTCTTTCAGAAAGACGGCTTCAAATAATTTTTTAAAAAGAAATCATCGTTTGAAAAGACAATTCCAAACTTTTTTTATTTTTTTTCAAATTATTTTAGTTTAAATATATATATGTTATTTTAAATTAATTTAAATATGGCATTTCAAACTATTTATATGGATTATTCATCTACATTTAGTCAAAAGTATCATCTAACTATTTGTATGGACGATATGCCCTCCAGTTCCACATGTAGGCGGTTGTGTAATTATGCGCTCTCTACTCTCTGCTCGATAAGCTGAGCACTAAGGTTTTTTTGTTATCTCTATCCACACTTTCCTCATTCTGACTCGATGAAGAAGTGTATTGTGGTACATCTCTGTATGCCGACATCATATCACTGTATGTAATAGGAGATATAAAATGTGGACATTGTAGCACGTAAGCTGGTAAGTGAAGCTCCACGTGTCTACAGTACGAGGTGGTATACATGCCATGATCATGTGGAGTAAATGGTGAAACATCATCTGATGTCATGATCACGATAGACCTCCTCCGTCGCACTCATACCGTGGGAGACTGTTCAACGAGATGTGGAAGGAACGCCAGTGTCAAATCCTCCGACATTATGTTGTGAAGTACTCGTCCATCCGGTGAATGTCGAAGTAGTAGTTATGTCAACACAAGTATATGTACCATCGATTGACCCACTAAACCGCTGAGGCTCTGAGACTGGATGTTCAGGGGATATTGGCTGAGCATTTTGATGTACTCTACTATTGAGAAAATTCATGGCATTATCACCAACATAAGTGTAACAATCTACTAATGAATTGCAAGCCCCTAAGTCATCTCGTGGCCTAGATCGAGCACTTATGTTCATGGATGCCAACTGGTCGGCCTGAAATAGAAAGAATAACTATTTGACTAACATAATATATATGTTATCATTATAGTAAATAATAAACAATATAATACCCAATGAATTGCAAGCCGCTAAGTCATCTTGTGGCCTAGATCGAGCACTTATGCTCATGGATGCCAACTGGTCGGCCTGAAATAGAAAGAATAACTATTAGACTAACATAATATATATGTTATCATTATAGTGAATAATAAACAATATAATACCCAATTATATACCACAAAAGTCGTAATGAAAGCATACACTGGTTGATATCTCGTACTTTGAAGGCTGTGAAAATGTGATTTCAACCGACATGTAATTCTATCATACCACTCCATATACCCATCCCAAGTTGTTATAGAAGAAGTTATCAATGGTTCACTAGCATAACCCCCACTCTGATTCACCCACTCAGTAATATATCCTGAATGACAATGCGTCCAGTCAAATCCAGATCGTCCCAGACGATCATATCTATGTAGATGTAAATGTCCTCGTGGAGTGGTAGTATATGTTATATCATCCCAAACTATCGTAATACCCTATCATGATAGTGCCACTCAACATGAGCATAAAATATAAGTGGACATATAGTTGTCCATAAAAATGGTGCACAATCTTGTGGTAACTCCGTAAAATACGATGTTGTCGTGTCATAAGGCTGCCATATAAATTGTGATGATAAAATAATTGTCGTAAATAAAAGTTTGCTCGATAACTCAGATTAAATAAATATATTATAAATATGACTAACCTGATGTGGCACTATGAGATCAAGTATCTCACGTAATAGACGTACTGAATGTCGGGTCGTCTGATAAAATCTCATGCCGGCATTCCAACTGCCATTTTTTAATGAAATAGAAGATATAAAAGCATGAATTAAATATTAAATTAATTATTTTATTGTGCGCCGTATGGAGGCATTGGAAATATAAACTCATACGCATCATAATGCCACTCATTCATGTCTACGTTGATGTCACCGATAAGAGGTCTCACGGGTGTTATCCGAGACCATGCCCAAATCTGCATTATTTAAATCATATTATTATGTAGTTAAATTACTTTAATCAATAAATATGTATGAAAATAGATATGTTTTACCTGTAGTAACTGCAACGGACCGCCAAGTGTGGATTTTTGACTTGTCAGCTGACGTACAGAGCTCTCTATACAAGCATGGCAAGACAACACTAGCCCAACTATATTCTCTTACAGCATAAATATAATCTAGTATGGTCAGATATAGTTGTGGGATAGAGTTTTCCGTAGAGTTTGGACTCATCACACCCCCAAGAAGCATGAATGCACATGCACACGTGTACTGTTCAACTTTAAGTTCATCACTATTATCTTCGATTGAGTGTTCTCTCATGTAATCTCCCAGTCCCTTAGTCCTTAGACATGACCCATTGATCTCATCCTCTTTGCAAATGTATCCCTGTGTCTTCTGAACATATGTATTTTATACACTCATATTCCTTCATATTTTACATGGTTTATTGCTGGTTTTCGACCAGAATTACATTTTTGGTATTGTTTGTCACGTCTTGTAGGAATCCAGGTAACTACGTGGTTTGTGGACTAAAATGGTGTATTGATGTCAAGGCTCCAAGTTTCCATCCTACAGACAGGCGTAATTACGCCATTATCAGGCGTAAATACGCCAGAGCTACGACATTTGCAACTTTTGAAGAGTTAAAGTAGGCGTAACTACGCCAATGTTAAAGCAAATGCATTTTCTGAAAAATTGTATCAGGCGTAACTACGCCACTTTGAGGAGTAGCTACTCAAGTGGAGGCATAATTAAGCCAGACGTGTGGAGTTAATACGTCAATCGCGCGGGAAGCCAAGTTTTTAACACATCATCGTCGTAGTTACGCCAGTATCATCGGCGTAAATACACCAACAGAATTTTGAAAATTTTTGCCACTTTCCTTATCTGATCCACTCGGACTAGGGGTTAATAGGGGAGCGTTTTTTTAGCACAGAGGAGGATAGACTATCAGAAAAAAAGACTAGGTATTGAGGAGGGGAAAAAGAGAAGACGACGGATAGGAGCAAAAACTAGAGATTTCATCACGAGATGGAGGCGTTCATCTGAGAACGAAGAATAACTTCTAAATCGTTATTGGAACCTCGGTTGGAGGTTATCTAACCGGGAAGAGGAGACGTAGGCGATTCATCGCCGAACTTCTATAACAAATATCCTTGTCATTTACCGCTTTATTTCTTTACGTATTTATTTATTTGTTTACTTCTTATTTTATTTTATTTATCGATTGACTTAAGCCTTCCGCAAGCGCAAACTCTTTTAGTTTTGCAAACTCATTTTAAAACGCTAAAGTAGCCAAGGAATCTCATTCACCCCCCCCCCTCTTCGATTCCAACAAGTGGTATCAGAGCCATTTGATTTTTGTTTTTAAATCAAAATATTTTTATGGCTAATCTAGCAAATGAGTTTGCTCAAGGTCAATCGACAAATCGCCCTCCGCTTTTCACGGGTGATAACTACGGTTATTGGAAGAATAGAATTTCTCTATACATCCAATCCGTAGATTATGATCTATGGAAAATCATAGTGAAAGGTCCACATATTCCTTTAAAGGAAATTGGGGGAATAAGTGTTCCCAAAGAAATGGACGATTTCACTAGAGCGGATATGATATTAATTTCACAAAATGCTAAAGCGATTAATATTTTGCATTGTGCCTTAGATATGAAGGAGTACAACCGGATCTCAATGTGCTCAACCGCTAAGGAAATTTGGGACAAATTGCAAATTTGTCATGAGGGCACTAATCAAGTAAAGGAGACCAAGATTGATCTATTGCAACTCAAGTATGAAACCTTTGAGATGGAGTCCGGAGAAGAAGTTGATTCCATGTTTAGGAGGCTCACCCTTATCATAAATGAGCTTGCCCAACTTGGAGAAAAATACCCTCCAAAGCAAATATGGAGGAGAGCACTAAGGGCATTACCTAAAGAATGGGATGCAAAGAGGACGGCCATCATCGAGTCCAACAAAGGAGAAAATGCCTCATATGACCTTGATGAGCTCCATGGCACATTGGTGACTCATGAACTTGAAGTTGCAACAAGGAGAGAAGTAAAGGAGGAGGATAGATCCAAAAGAAATAGAATTGCCTTGGTTGGAAGGAAAGACCATTCCGATGATGAAGAAGACGATGATGATGAAGATATGATCTTGTTCACAAAGAAGTTCAAGAAGTTCTTCAACAAACATAGCAAGTCAAAGACCTCCAATGCTACCAAACAAGAATCCAAAAATGAGGTAACTTGTTATAATTGTCAAGATAAAGGCCATTATGCTAACAAATGTCCTAGGAAGAAGAATGAGGACAAAGGGAAGAAGAAGGCGTTTATAGCCACATGGAGTGATAGCGACTCCGATGAAGAAGAAGCCACAAATCTTTGTTTAATGGCTCTTGGAGATGAAGGAGATGAAAGCGACGATGAGGTACCTTCATTCAATGATTTATTAGATTCCTACCATGAACTTATAGATGCTCTTGGCAAATCCAAGATGAGTAACAAATTACTCAAACTTGAGATTGCTAAGAAAGATGAAGAAAATAATTCATTGAAAAATGAATTAAATTCTTTAAAGGTATCATTTTGCAAATTTAGTGAAAGTAGTTTAAAAATGAATGAATTGCTTGGCTTGCAACGTTGTAGCTTTGACAAAGCCGGGTTAGGTTTTTTAAGCAAATCAAAAACTTTTTCTAGCTTGTTGGCCAATGCAAAGCATGACTCTACTACTTGCAATTATTGTTGCAAAATGGTCATACCAAGAACAAATGTAGATTTGCTAGAATCCAATACCAACCTAACAAGAGGTGGAAATGGATTCCAAAAGTGCCTAAGGAAGCTAACCATCAAGGACCCAAAAATCAAATGGGTACCAAAGATCCTTCTATTGTTAATTTGTCTTGTAGGGACAACCATGGATTGAAGGATGAAGGGCCAAGCAACTCAAAGGAGGAGTTTGTATTATTCACAACTATAGAAGAGGCTCGAGGCGTTGGACCAATGACAAGAACGAACTCTTGTCATCGAGGGTAAAATTTACTTTTTACATGTTAAAAGAGCAATTTCAAAATTCATTGGCACAAATTAATTGTGATCAATAAATATTGAAGCTCAACATTCATTGGAGTAAAATGCACAACCCCTTAGCATAATTGTTGAAATGCATGATGTATGCTTATCTTTTTATAGTAAGTAACTTGATATGCCTTGCATTCAAATTTGAATATGCTATGTGAAAATGTGCAATTAAATGATTTGTTATTTTTATTGTTTATTGGGCATGAATGCATGAACATATGCACACATTGCAACTTTTAGAATTAATTGTTGAGTGCCTTAAACACATGGTTGTGATTCACCTCTATATGATTTAATCTTGTTTGATGAGGAATATGTGTAATTTGAAGCTATGTGTCAACATATAAATTATGCCATGTTTATTTGAATTTTATGCTTTTTGATTATCACAAAAAGGGGGAGAATTTTGTGATAAACTTGAACCTTAATGCATGCATAGTTTAAGGGGGAGAGCTTATGTATGCATGGTTTGAGGGGGAGAGTTATTTGTTTAATGATTTACTTGATAACTTGTATGTGTTATGCAATTGTTAAGGGGGAGTTATTTTTACTCACATTTCATGCATATTACTTATTCAAGTTTATCAAGTTTTGTGATCATCAAAAAGGGGGAGATTGTTGAGCCTTAAACGCATGGTTGCGTTTAATGCGTTAAATTATCCCCAGTCAATCTTTGAGTTTTGATGATCAACAAAACTTGCATTTGTTGTACTAATATGTCTACTTAGTGTACATGGTTATATTGATAAATTGGTTGGGAAGACCAATGGAAGAGAACCCAAGTTATACAATAATATATGTGAGTTCATAGGACAAGCGGTGATTTTTATCAAGGAATCTATTGAGCTTGGATGAGAAGGAATGACATCTATGAACAACCAATTTAAGTGTTCAACATGTGTGGAATGATGTTGGAACAATTTCTTATGATGGGATGAAGACCCACAAACCAATGGTCCGTTGGTGGGCAAATTCGTATAGAAGCCAATTGGAGCGCAGTGCAATGTTTTGATTATATCGCTTGGCTAGATGCTCCGAACAAGGTGAATCCAAAGAGGTTGGAAAGCCAACTCAATATGCTAGATTTCATATTCGAACATCTCAGTCCAATTCGGATTGCATCATGGAGCAAAATGTCATGGAAGTCATAACAAGTGCAGATTGTAGCAAGGTTTGAGCGACTGTAGCATTTTAGGCATAACTTCTTCATACCTTAATGACATGCAATGAAATTTTGTACAAACCTAGATAAGAGGAAGAGCTACAACTTTCATGTTTACCACTTTTCCCAGAAATGAGCTTAAGATGGTCGAATAGTGCAAAGTTTGAGAGTGCTGAAATCTGGCAGATCACCTCAGGCGATCCGGGCCATCACCTCAGGCGATCCGAGCCATGTTGCGCACCATCGACTGAAGCGATGGCACGGTGTGCACGCTGGCGATCAGATCGCCCCAGGCGATGGTCAAGCTCGCCCCAGGCGATCCAGAATGCTTCCTAGGCCATTTTTTTGAGGGCGATCGCCCCAGGCGATGGCATGATCGCCCCAGGCGATCCAGAAACTTACCTACGGCATTTTTTCAATTGATGATCGCCCCAGGCGATGGGGAGATCGCCCCAGGCGATCTGGGCCAGATTTGACCGTTAAAGGGTGGCGATGGGTGATCGCCCGAGGCGATTTCCGAGGCGATGTCCGAGTGATTCAAGCCTTATGTGTAGCAACGGCTAGTAGGAGCTTTGGGGGCCTCCTACACTATAAATATGGATCTTTTGGAGCTTTTTGAAGGCAAGAAACAAGACTATAAACTACAAGAAAGCCTTGATCAATTCAAATTACTTTAGCATTGCAAACTTCATACATTTGTGTGTATTGGAGTTTGTAATTCATTTCTTGTTGTGTGAGTTTTGATTCTTCGTATTGGTACACCGTGAAGGTGTTTGATTGAGTTTCTTGTAAAGGTCCTCCAACACCAAAGCAAGTTGGAAAATTGTAAAGTCGCCAACAAGTAAAGTTGGTGCATGTGTTGTGGCTATCCTTGGAGCCCTTAAGGCCAAGAAGACTCGTGAAGAGTGTTGGTAGCTCGTGAAGAGCTTTGTGTACTCGTGAAGAGTATTGTGCTCGGGAAGAGCTTTGTAAACTCGGGAAGAGTTGGGTTGTGGCTAACTTGGAGCCCTCAAGGCCAAGATCATTTATTCTAGTGGAACCTCGGTTGGAGGTTATCTAACCGGGAAGAGGAGACGTAGGCGATTCATCGCCGAACTTCTATAACAAATATCCTTGTCATTTACCGCTTTATTTCTTTACGTATTTATTTATTTGTTTACTTCTTATTTTATTTTATTTATCGATTGACTTAAGCCTTCCGCAAACGCAAACTCTTTTAGTTTTGCAAACTCATTTTAAAACGCTAAAGTAGCCAAGGAATCTCATTCACCCCCCCTCTTCGATTCCAACAGTTTTGTATTTCTAAATTTTATTTGGTTTTATGGATTGTTTAAACATGTCTATGTGTTTATTTCATTATATCATGAACTAACTCTATTTTTCTAGGAGAACGATGTAATTTGTTTTGAAACTACGCTTATTATGAATTGATTGATCTATTTGGTTTTCTTTATGGTTTATTTGTGTTCCCTGTTCTTAATGCTTTTGATCTACTGACCATAGATTGAATGATGATATATTTGTAATATATCACTCAAGAGAGTGGGTTGTGAATAGGAAAGAAGGGATTCAGTCGTGGAAGTTTATAGTGTTCGAGAGGCCTATAACTCCATAGAAGTCGTTAAAAATTACTGTGCAATTTCAATTGTTTGATATTTGATCTTAGATAGAGATATCAAGATTGATGTTAGATGATTACTTCTGCTTAACACTCGAGAAAGGGAGTAGAAACTAAATAAGAATTCTCGGCTAGTAAACTAGAAAAATCCATAATATTGAAATCAAGGAATGATAAGTGTAGCGGATGAACACGTGAAATCGAACTCCTAGATTCATCTCTAATTGATTTTTCCAACTCGAGATTGATCATTGGTAGTTTGACTGATTTTTATTATTTGCATAAAACAACTCAACCATTCGATTCTCTAGATAAAGTGAAGATTATTTTAATTCATTACTTATATATAACTTTATAATCAATCTCTGTGGGTTCGACATCTTTTATACTAAAACTTGACCATTGTGCGCTTGCGGTAAGAAATTTTCACGACAAGTTTTTGGTGTTGTTGCCGTGGATTGTTTATTAAGTACAATCTGATATTGTACCAATTAATCTTCGGTTTTAATTTAGAGCTTTTATTTCTTTTACATTGAATTGATTGTTGTTTTTATGGGCTTTTGTAGTGCATGCGAAAATATACAACTCCCAAATCACTGTCGTTTGATGGGTGAACCATGGTAACTCGATGAGTCACTGACTCACTTCGTTCCTTGCCTCCCATACTCACCTCAACCTGCTTTCTCTTTTTCTTGTTTTAGACTTGTTTCTATCCTGAGATCGAGAGAACTGCAAGAAGATTGAGAAAGGCAATAAGGGAAGAATTAATAGCAATGATTGCGAGCAGAGACAACAATGAACCACCTCCACAAGTGAATGTTGAACCTCAAATGGCCATCCGAGACTAGTTCAAACCAACGGTCAACAACAATTACTCTGGAATCGCTCGTCAGACTATCAATGCCAACAACTCCGAACTTAAGCCTGCATTGATAAGTATGGTGCAGCAGAATCAGTTTGGTGGTTCCTTTGTTGAAGACCCCAACTTACATCTGAGGATATTTTTAGAGATAGCTGATACTTTGAAAATGAATGGTGTTCCAGAAGACACTGTGAGACCGCGCTTGTTCCCTTTCTCTCTTCGGGACCACGCAAGGCGCTGGTTACAATCTATTCCAGATTGTGATATTTGCACATGGGCAGACATGGCACCAAAATTTCTCTCAAAGTTCTTTCCGCCACTAAGTCAGCCCAACTGAGAACTGAAATCAGCACGTTCAGACAAATTGATTCTGAACAACTATATGAGTCATGTGAGCGATTTAAGGATTTATTGAGGAGGTGCCCACAACACAACTATGAGAACTGGGTGAAAATCCAGTTATTTTACAATGGTTTGAATGCGCCAACTAGGATTATTGTGGATGTTGCAGCATGATGAACACTATTTGCTAAGATTGCAGATGATGCTTTTGATTTGCTTGAGGAAATGTCAGCCAACAGTTTCCAGTGGCCTAGTGAGGTAGCAATGGTGAGGAAACCCATAGGTATGTATGAGGTTGATCATTTTAGTACACTTTCCGCACAATTATCTGCACTAACCACACAGGTAGCAGCTCTAACCACACAGGTAGCAGCTCTAACCAAGCAAGGGGCACAACCCACTATTGAATCAGCTGCAGCTGCAGCTGCAGTTGGAATCGAGTTGTCAAGGGAAGCAGACCAAGAACAATCTCAGTTCATAAACAATCGATATCCCAACAACAATAACAACTACCGAGGCAATCAGTACCAACAAGGGTTCCGTAAGAATGATAAACTTTCATATGCCAACAACAATAACGCCTTGACTCCGCCACCTGGATATGCTCCACAAAAGAATGAAGGTAAACCATCATTTGAAGATTTGGTAGGTAACTTTTTTCAAACTTCGGCATTGAGGATTGAGAAGAACGAGTCAAGGCTTGATATGATTGAGTGTCACATGAATAACATGGGTGCTACGATGAAGTCTCTTGATGTTCAAATTGGGCAGCTTGCTAATGCCATGAACAACCAACAAACAGGAACATTTCCTAGCAACACTGAAGTGAACCCAAAAGAGCAGTGCAAGGCTGTGACATTGAGAAATGGCAAGGAACTTGGGGATGAAGAACCATCACATGTTGATGAGCCATCAGTTGATGAGATTCAAATTCAGGTCGAAATCCCTAAAGAAATCGAAAAGGAGAAGCAAATCACTCAACCTGAAAATCTTCCTATGTTTAGCCTACACTTCCATCTCATCAACACTTCAAGAAAAAGGCCATAGATGACTAGTTTGTTCTTGGAGATTTTCAAAAAAATCCACATTAACATTCCCTTTGCCGATGCGTTGCAACAAATGCCTAATTATGCAAAGTTCATGAAGGACATAATGTCACAGAAGAGAAAGCTCGAGGAATTTGAGACTGTGAATCTCACAGAAGAATGCGGTGCTATTCTCCAGAATAAGCTACCACAAAGATTAAAAGATCCTGGGAGTTTTACAATTCCTTGTATTATTGGTAGTTCTACTTTTAATAAGACATTATGTGATTTAGGTGCAAGTATTAATTTAATGTCTTTATCTGTTTTCAGGAGCTTAGGGCTTGGAGAAGTAAAGCCTACTACATTACCTTGCAATTGGTGGATAGGTCTCTTACATATCCTCGAGGGATAATTGAAGATGTACTTGTTAAGGTGGACAAATTTATTTTCCCTGCAGATTTTGTGGTACTGGATATGGAAGAAGATGGAGATGTCCATTGATTTTGGGGAGATCATTCTTAGCAATAGGCAGGGCACTTATCGATGTTCAGAGAGGAGAACTATCCTTTAGAGTTGGAGGCGAGGAAGTCATGTTTAATATTTACAAGGCCCTCAAAGGACCTAACGAGGTAAGCACTTGTAAATTTTTAGATGTTATTGACTCATGTGTGCATACTTGTGAAGTAGGAACAATACCCGTGGATCCGATGGAGAATTGCATGGTCACTCCATTATGCAAGTGGATGCAACTGAATCTGATTTTGGATGTACAAGATACATCAGTAGAAGAGGTTACAAAGGTGAGCTCAGAATTGAAAGAACTACCGACCCACCTTACTTAGGCCTTCTTGGGTGAGAATTCGACATATCCGGTAATTATATCTTCTTCTCTTTGTTCTGTAGAGAAAGATAAATTATTACGTGTCTTGAGGACATTTAAATCTGCTTTGGGTTTGTCGATTTCTGACATAAAGGGGATTAGCTCATCTTTATGCATGCATAAAATACTTATGGAGGAGGCATTCACTCCCTAAAATTATCATCAAGTTGGCTAAATCCGGCAATGAAAGAGGTAGTAAAAGCAGAAGTGTTTAAATTGTTAAATCCTGGGATTTATTATGCTATTTCAGATAGTGCATGGGTCTCCCCAGTACAGATTGTGCCAAAGAAAGGAGGAATGACGGTGGTAAGAAATGAAAATAATGAGTTGATCTCAACTCAAACTGTGACGGGGTGGCGAGTATGCATTGACTATAGGAAACTCAACAATGCCACAAGGAAGGACCACTTCCCTCTTCCATTTATTGATAAGATGCTTGACAGGATAGCCGGTTATTATTATTACTGCTTCTTAGATGGCTATTCAGGGTACAATCAAATTGCGATAGACCCCGAGGATCAAGAGAAGACAACATTTACTTGTCCATATGGAACTTTTGCTTTTAGAAGAATGCCTTTTGGTTTATGCAACACACCTGCTACCTTTCGACAGTGCATGATGGCTATATTTTTAGATATGTTGGAGGAGATCCTAGAAGTCTTCATGGATGATTTTTCGGTATTTGGTTCTTCTTTTGATCATTGTTTGCAAAACTTATCTATTGTGTTGCAACGATGCCAAGAAAAGAATATTATGTTAAATTGGGAGAAATGTCATTTTATGTTGCAAGAGGGTATTGTCCTTGGCCATAAGGTGTCGTCTCAAGGACTTGAAGTGGATCGAGCAAAAGTGGTTGCAATTGAAAAGCTTTCACCTCCGAACAATGAGAAAGCTATTAGGAGTTTCCTTGGACATGCCGGGTTTTATCAACGTTTTATTAAGGATTTCTCTAAAATAGCTAAGCCATTATGCAATTTGCTAGAAAAAGACTCGCCTTTTGTCTTTGATAATTCTTGTTTGCAGACATTCGACAGGTTGAAGAAAGCACTAATTCATCACCAATTATCATAGTACCGGATTGGAAGGAGCCATTTGTGTTGATGTGTGATGCCAGCGACTATGCTGTTGGAGCAGTACTGGGGCAAAAGAAAGACAAGATCTTTAGGGCGAGACCATGCAAGCGGAACTCTTGATGGAGCCCAACAGAATTACACCACCATTGAGAAAGAGATGTTAGTTGTGGTGTTCGCATTCGACAAGTTTAGAGCATATCTGATTGGGACGAAGGTCATGGTACACAGATCATGCAGCCATTCGTTATCTATTCGCAAAGAAGGATGCAAAACCCCGGTTGATTCGATGGATTTATTGCTACAAGAGTTTGATTTTGAGATCTTGGATAAGAAGGGTAGTGAGAACCAAGTAGTAGACCACCTATCTCGTCTGGAGTTGGAGGATAAAGTGGAACATGGAGTCATACAAGAAAATTTCCCTGATGAACATCTCTTCGAGGTAAGTATCAAAACCCATTGGTTTGATGATTTTGCTAACTATTTGTCATGTGGTATATTCCCTCCAAACCTCAATTATCATCAAATGAAAAAGTTCCTTCGTGACATAAAGAATTATTAATGGGATGAGCCACATGTATTCAGACGTTGTGCAGATCAAATTGTCAGGCAATGTGTAACTGAGGATGAAGCAAAGGAAAATTAGAAAAATGTCACTCAATACCTTATGGGGTACATTTTGGAGCATCGATGACCACATCAAAAGTTCTTCAATCAGGTTTCTATTGGCCAGAGTTACATCGAGACAGTTATACTTTGGTGAAGACGTGTGATCGTTGTCAAGGAATTGGTAATATTTCTAAATGCCATGAGCTGCCATTGACAAATATCTTGAAAGTAGAAATCTTCGATGTGTGGGTATTGATGTCATGGGCCCCCCTTTCCACCCTCTTGTGGTCAATCGTATATTTTGTTGGTAGTGGATTATGTTTCTAAGTGGGTTGAAGCAATTGCCACATCTACTAATGATGCTCATGTCGTGGTTAAGTTTGTGCAAAAGAACATCTTTACAAGGTTTGGCACTCCGAGAACGATTATAAGTGATGAAGGGACTCACTTCTGTAACAAGATCTTCAGTGCTTTGATGACAAAATACACTGTGAGACACAAAAAAGCACTTGCCTATCATCCACATACAAATGGCTGAAATTTCTAACCGGGAAATTAAGCTAATTCTAGAAAATACTGTCAGCATCAACCGAAAGGATTGGGCTCTGAAATTGGATGATGCACTATGGGCGTACAGAACTGCATTCAAAACTCTCATAGGGATGTCCCCATATCGTCTTGTCTTTGGGAAAGCATGCCACTTACCTGTAGAGTTGGAGCATCGGGCTTTTCGGGCTATAAAGAAGCTGAACTTTGATTTGAAGGCCGCTAGTGAACAACGGTTGCTACAGCTCACTGAAATGGATGGGTTTCGCAATGAAGCTCATGAAAATGTAAAAATTACAAGGAGCGAACAAAGAATTGGCATGAAAAGCAAATCGTGAGAAGATAGTTCATTCCTGGTCAAAAAGTACTTCTTTATAACTCTAATTTCCGGCTATTTCCAGGAAAGTTGAAGTCACGATGGTCCGGGCAGTTCATCATCAAGAAAGTGACACCACATGGAATTGAACTGAAATACAATGACGGTCAAACATTTCAAGCAAATGGCCAGCGTTTGAAGCATTATTATGGCAGAAGTAAGGAACGTGTGTCACGCCCCGGGCCCAGGCCCGCACAAGCGCGACTGCACAATGGGCTCATATAGCAACTACTTCGTATCCGTCCTCGTTATACGAAAATGGTTAACCCAAGTTACTATAATAGTCCATTGTAAGCCTTTATAAACCACTTTAAATTTTCATCCACAACCAATGTGGGACATGGGTATTACAATCACCCCTCCTTCAGAACGCGACGTCCTCGTCGCGACCTAACTCATCGATCCACCGGCACCGAGAATCTAGAGGTGGCTCCTACAGGTTCAAGAGGTGGCTCCCGTCATGTAGCACTTTGCCCCGCAGGTTCAAGAGGTGGCTCCCACGCACGTAGCATTTTGCCCCGCATAGCACTTATCTCCCGGTGTTTCCTGCCGGTGACCGGCTCTGATACCATTCTGTCACGCCCCGGGCCCAGGCCCGCACAAGCGTGACTGCACAATGGTCTCCTATAGCAACTACTTCGTATCCGTCCTCGTTATACGAAAATGGTTAACCCAAGTTACTATAATAGTCCATTGTAAGCCTTTATAAACCACTTTAAATTTTCATCCAGTTAACCATTTTCGTATAACGAGGACGGATACGAAGTAGTTGCTATAGGAGCCCATTGTGCAGTCGCGCTTGTGCGGGCCTGGGCCCGGGGCGTGACAGAATGGTATCAGAGCCGGTCACCGGCAGGAAACACAGGGAGATAAGTGCTATGCGGGGCAAAATGCTACGTGCGTGGGAGCCACCTCTTGAACCTAAAAGGGCAAAGTGCTACACGACGGGGGCCACCTCTTGAACCTGCGGGGCAAAGTGCCACGTGTGTGGGAGCCACCTCTTGAACCTGCGGGGCAAAGTGCTACATGACGGGAGCCACCTCTTGAACCTGTAGGAGCCACCTCTAGATTCTCGGTGCCGGTAGATCGATGAGTTAGGTCGCGACGAGGACGTCGCGTTCTGAAGGAGGGGTGATTGTAATACCCATGTCCCACATTGGTTGTGGATGAAAATTTAAATTGGTTTATAAAGGCTTACAATGGACTATTATAGTAACTTGGGTTAACCATTTTCGTATAACGAGGACGGATACGAAGTAGTTGCTATAGGAGCCCATTGTGCAGTCGCGCTTGTGCGGGCCTGGGCCCGGGGCGTGACAACGTGGACTACATTCATCTGAGCGAGACTAAGTGAACGAATGAAAGATAGTCGGGCTGATGACTATAAACTAAGCGCTTTTTGGGAGGCAACCCAAATTCTGTATCATGTATCCTTTATTCTATTTATTTTATGTATATATATATATATATATATATATATATATATATATATATATATATATATATATATATATATATAAATAAGCATTGGCGTATTCACGACATTAACCAGGCGTAAATACGCCAGAAAAAATGCTTTTTTCAATGCCAAAGACTAGGCGTAATTACGCCTCCTATCAGGCGTAAATATGCCTGTTCAAGAATTTTGAAAAAAAATGGCTTGCAGTCGGCGTATTTACGCCTCTTATGAGGCGTAATTACGCCACTCGCGATTTAAGTAAAAAAACTTCAGATGTTTCACACAATTTCTCTTCCTCGCAAACTCTAACCGAAGCCCCCTCCCACCAAAATCCCATTTTCACTCTTTAATCTCCAATTTCCCTTGTTTAAGCAACCCCACCTCTGAAATCTATTATTTTTTCGATTATCTGCAGGTGTTTGGAGTCAATTCTTGCAATGAAGCAAGTTTAGGGGGTTTGCTAAGTGGTGCTCTTGCTTCTCCAACCAAAACTAGATTTTGCTTCATGTAAGGTTGGGTGAGTATACTTTCTCAACAATTATTGCGCTCTTGTGAGAAAAAGTGGAGCAATTTTGTTCTTTGATAGAATTGGAGTTTGAATTTGGTGTACTATTATTGTGGAGTGTGACAGTTTGGATTAATTGTTGTGGGGGTGAATTATCCACGTTGGGCGAACTTGTGTGGGTTCTTGTTAATTCTGGTTTATTGGAAGTGCACATCTAATGGCATCCAAAAACAAACAAAAGGGGAGCACTTCCAAACAAAAAGAACTTGCTTCTTCATCCGTATCTTTTGATGCCCACAAATTCTGGAATGCCGACGCTGAAAATAACAATAAGTTGGAATTAGATAGACCCTGGATCAGTGAGCGCGGGTTTGATTTCTCTGATTTCTCTATTAAGGAACCGAATGATGCGGTGCAGCCTGTGGTACGTGAATTTTATGCCAACCTCTCTGTCAGACACGAGGACTACAAAGTCTTGGTTCAAGGACAAATGATAGCCTTTGTTCGCCACACCATTAATACACTCTTAGAAATGACAGATGTGGATGACGATGACTACACTACCTACATCAACAAGCACATCGACTACAATGAGATTATTCTGAGGTTGTGTGGCCCTAATGAGCGTTGGAAAATGAATCAAGATCGGTTTGTCAATTTTCCAGCCTATGCACTAAAAGGAATTGAGAAATTGTGGTTCTCCTTTTATAAAGGCGCGAATTAAGCCAGCTCTTCATGCCAATGATGTGACAAAGGACAGAGTTGCCTTGCTTTTTGCTGTTGTGACTGGCTTGCCCATTGACTTAGGGCTTGTCCTCCAGTACCCATTGAGTTTGCTTGCAGGAGAGCAACGACTTTGGGATTCCAACACCCCATGCTGATTACTGATTTATGCTACTATGCGGGGGTGCGATGGGGCCCTGATGAAGAGCGGTTGAAAATTCAAAAGTCGATTGTTATTGAGAAATGCTATTCGAGGGCGATGCCCCAATCATCTAGCCATGCAGGCACCTCAAGTGAGCCAGCACCGAATGAATCTGCTCCGATTCCGGACCTTCACAACATTGTTAACAGACTCACTGATTTGGAGCATTGTGTAGCGGATCAAGCTCATCAATGGGAAGCGTTCCACCAACGTCACAAAGCTTATCTGCAGTGCCAAGAGGCGTTCCAGCAGCATCAAGATACATACATGAACTTCGTGGTGGATTTTACCTCAGCTCTCGCTCAGGAGTTCCCTCAGAGATTGTTTCTGTAGCCGCCTACTTTCCAACCACCACCATTTCCACAACCGGTCCCAGATGATATGGATGACAATGACCACTGACGGTCGTCTCTTAGTTATGTGCATCGTTCCATTTCGTTCTTCATGTTTTATGCATTGAGGACAATGCACATTTCTAAGTTTAGGGGGGGGTACTTTGAACTGTGTATCAAATTACTTGGATTTCTGTTTATTCTGGTCAGTTGTGTCTTCCTTGATTTATTTTAGTTATTTTGTTTGTTTGTCATTGATTAGAGTCTGTTGAGTCGTGAGTGTCATAAGTTGTACGAGTCAGTTGAGGCCAATGATGAGATGTGAGCTTTAAATTATCTGAAAACTTTGAACTGGTTTAAGAAATTGCCTGTTGAATTCTCACATAAATATGCACTTGATGCCCTGACTACTTGATTAACTTGATATTTTCTTGAGCAAATGAATTACTTGTAAAAATTTTTGAATGCCATTTGATGCTATCGGTTGATTCTAAACACGCACAGAAATGACAGAGGCAATTCTTGTGAAGTAATTTGGGCCTTCAGGATTTTCATTGACACTAAAATGCCTTAGTCACCCTTTGAGCCTAATTGTGAAAGAATGAGACTTAAATTGTTGCATTATGTTTCCGATTCTCATTCATATTCTTTTGATTAACACATTCTCTTAGCATAATTGGTTAAACCACATGAATTATCTGTGAATTGAGAGAAGTCTAGAACTTGCTTTAGTACACTTCGAGGCGAAATACGGACGTATGTGGCTTATGGATGATTTAGGCAATTTTTGAACAGTTTGAGCCTTTCGAGCCACTCAATAACATCATTTAAACTTTAGTAACCCCCTTTGAGCTAATGAAAAATCGAATGGCATGTACTTAGGCACATGATTGACCTCCATTCGGCATCATTTCGAATCCTACATCAACCACCCTATTTCTAGCTTATACATTATTTCCTACCCTCGATTGAGTAAGCCCTACTATGCGTCAATATTTCTCCCAATCTTCATGATTGAAAATAAAAGAAAGGGAGAAAAGAAGAAAATGGCTAAAGGAATTGGAAAAAAAATGATGTTGGAAAGTAGTGGATGAATTGAATGTGTAAAAGAAAATGAGGTGTTTGATGAGAAATAAAATTATGGAGGGGTGAAAACCAAGAAAAATGAATGATGAATAAGCAAAAGGAGTGAAAATTGAGGTGAGATGGCGCAACAATGTTATATTTGACTTACTCTCTTGTTTTGAATGTCTTATCCTTTCATTGAAGCCATGAGCCGAAGCCGTACATTACAAGCCAGTTAAGACCTATTAACCGAGCCACAGTCGTTCAATATACTAGTGGAGATGGGTACGATTGGTAAGCTTATGGACTCTCAAAAAGACACAATAGTGAATGTGTAGCCAATGAATAATTGTGGCATAAAGTGGCATGAATGATGGGTGATTGAGTCATGAAATTAAGTGATCCTTTGACTTGTTGATTGCATACGAGATGTTGAATTGATCAAAATGGAAATGGCACACACACACACACATGAGAATTCATTAGTAGGCAAGCATTGATGCTTGAATTGAGAATTCTGAGGCCTACGGTATGATAAGTGTATTTTATACACTCATTTTCTTTCATATTCTACATGGTTTATTGCTGGTTTTCTATCAGAATTACGTTTTGGTACTGTTTGTCACGTCTTATAGGAATCCAGGTAACTACGTGGTTTGTGGACTAAAAGGGTGCAAAAAGCTGATGAAAATGATGTATTGATGTCAAGGCTCCAAGTTTCCATCCTACAGACAGGCGTAACTACGCCATTATCAGGCGTAAATATGCCAGAGCTACGGCATTTGCTACTTTTGAAGAGTTAAAGTAGGCGTAACTACGCCATTATCAGGCGTAAATACGCCAGTGCTACAGCAAATGCTTTTTCTGAAAAATTGTATCAGGCGTAACTACGCCATTTTGAGGAGTAGCTACGCCAGTGGAGGCGTAATTACGCCAGACCCATGGCGTAAATACGCCAGTCACGCGGGAAGCCAAGTTTTTAACACATCATCGGCGTAATTACACCAGTATCATCGGCGTAAATACACCAACAGAATTTTGGAAATTTTTCCCACTTTCCTTATCTGATCCACTCGGACTAGGGGTTAATTGATCACGATTTATTTAAACAATAAAATATCAAAGCAGCGCGATTATAACGCAAGTGCACGGTGTCAAGTTTTAGTATAGATAGGAAAAATACGGATTGTCGAACCCACATGAACTAACAAACAAGTACCAAATAAGACGCTTTTAAACTATATTTAACCTATATTAATTAAACAATGAAACTACTAATTAATTAAATTAACTACTAATCCAACAAAGTCAATAAAAGTAAATGAGAAAAATCCACTAGAGAAGATTATCGAGACTTGGCTCACCAAGGCAATCCCCTACAATTCTCGATTGAATATCCAAATATTCTAAGGTGACGATTTTCCTAATTTATCCAATATACTATGGTCAAGCTATATTGAACATAATATTGCGATGCAACAAGTCAATGTCATGCACTTATTTAACAACTCAATATTGCATAAGCTTTGTGAAAACTTCTAGCCTTGATTTTGGTAAATCTATTGCTATCACAGGTGTGCTAGATTTTACTTGGTCAGTCTCAATCTAAAACCCACGATATAATTTACTATATCGTATTGAAATATCACATGGTCAAGTCAATAAAATAATCATTCAAGGGTGATCAATCCCTCAAAAGCATGAAGATCAATAAATTATACGCAAAGAATAAAGTAATTCAATCAAATAAATCATCAAATCATAGGTTCATGACAAAGGTTTGTCTAGCCTCGATAAATAACCTTAGTTCCTCATAATAAATCAAAACACAACAAAACTAAGCATTAAAGACAAAGAAAAACTCACAGCGTCGACTCCGGTTGTAGATCTTCACTCCTTCTCTTGCTTCCTTCTCGATCGTCGCTTAATCGCCTTGTTGGAGTTGTTCCAAAGTCATAGGGTAAAAGGTTGATGAAGTCGATGAATGGATAAAGTGAGGGCTGGACATGCGTGGAGAAGATGGCTGGACGTGTAGATGTGTGTGGACGTGAGTTTGTGATGGAGAAAAAGGGAGGCGTTTATTTTGTGTTTTGAAAAGAAAAAAAGGCGTACGGTCTTCCGGACGTGAGTGATATGGTAGATGGTATTGGCGTGAGTGGATTCTGATATATAGTCGTGTGTGTGTTTTTGAAGTGGTAGATTGTGATTGGTGGAGAGATGTGGTTAGTATGATGATTGGTCCAGGGATGAAGTGATTGGTTAAGATTGTCGAAGGGAAAGGAACGTGAGGATTGGTTGAAGGGATCAAGAAAGAGGCGTGAGGTTCTTGGAGTTGAAGAGTGGAGGCGTGTTTTATGGAGAATCTTGCCAATCTTTTTCCATCCACAATACTTTATTTCCACTTCTTGGTCAAACCCCTTCATGCAAATCTCTCGAGAATCTTCTAATATATTAATATTATGGTATCCTCATTTTGTTATGGAAACTATAATATATAATATTATATATTCCATAAATTTGTTCCTTTGAAAAGTCTTCCCCAAAATCTTTGTCACCATGTGCTTAAATTCACTTTGAGACCCACTTTGACTTCTTGTCACATTTATGTATTTTTCATCATCTTTCAGTCATTTTCTTCATGTCCTCGTATTTTCAAAAATATTCCTGAAGTATGCAAATTAATACCAATAAATATAATATCATTCAAGAATCACTGTAAAATACTACTAGAAAACGTCGAAATATAAGTATAAAAATGGCACTTATCATTAATAGGGGAGCTTATTTTGAGCACAGAGGAGGACAGACTATCAGAAAAAAGACTAGGTTTTGAGGAGGGGAAAAAGAGAAGACGACGGCTCGGAGCAAAAAGTAGAGATTTCATCACGAGACAAAGGCGTTCATCTGAGAAGAATAACTTCTAACTCGTTTTGTATTTCTAACTTTTATTTGGTTTTATGGATTGTTTAAACATGTCTATGTGTTTATTTCATTCTATCATGAACTAACTCTATTTTTCTAGGAGAACGATGTAGCTTGTTTTGAAACTACGCTTATTATGAATTGATTTATTTATTTGGATTTCCATATGGTTTATTTGTGTTTCCCTGTTCTTAATGCTTTTGATCTACTGGCCATAGATTGAATGATGATATATTTGTAAGCTTTCACTCAAGAGAGGGGGTTGTGAATAGGAAAGCAGGAAATCATATCGTGGAAGTTTATAGTGTTCGAGAGGCCTATAACTCCATAGAAGTCATTAAAGGGATTACTATGCAATTTCAATTGTTTGATATTTGATCTTAGATAGAGATATCAAGATTGATGTTAGATGATTACTTCTGCTTAACACTCGGAGATTGAGTAGAAAATAAATAAGAATTTTCGGCTAGTAAACTAGGAAAATCCATAATATTGAAATCAAGGAATGATAAGTGTAGCGGATGAACAAGTGAAATCGAACTCCTAGATTCGTCTCTAATTGATTTTTCCAACTCAAGATTGATCATTGGTAGTTTAACTGATTTTTATTATTTGCGTAAAATAACTCAACCATTCGATTCTCTAGATAAAAGGAAGATTATTTTAATTCAGTACTTAGATATAACTTTATAATCAATCTCTGTGGGTTCGACATCTTTTACACTAAAACTTGAGCAATTTGCGCTTGCGGTAAGAAATTTTCACTACAGTACACCACTCTTCCATGAACATGTCCACATCATGATCTATGACAGGATGACCGAAAATAGGAAGCTCCCATATCACAGCGACATCTTGTAATGTGATGGTCACCTCACGTTTACAAAAGTGGAAAGTATGTGTCTCCTGACGCCATCTATCAACTAGAGCATTGATAAGATGAAAGTAATATGTGAACTGACCACACCTGTATACACCATAAAACCCCTCGTTGTGTAACTGTCTCAGTACCCTCGGGTGTGGTCGATTACACGTGCAGGTCATCCCTTAAATATAGCCCAGAAAGGTCAATCAGCATGTCTACCACATAAAGTATCATAAATTTACCATCAAACACGATCTCAGATTTATGTTGTGTCTGCATAGTCAACACAGTATCGTCTCCTGGGCCATAGTACATCCGTGGATCCATTGGTCGCAGCAAAAAGTAAAAATAATATTACTCTGTAAGAAAATCACATCAAAAATTAAAGTTTGCAATTAAATTGTACAACTTACAACAATAATAGAACAATATCACAACATGGATATAAAATCATAAATTACATTAATCGTAATAATACATTGTTCTAAAAAATCATAACATTTATTCTATTGCCGAGATCCTCTTTCTCGTACGTGTTGCCTTGAACGAGCTTGTGACCAATCCTTCTCATTCGGTATCCGAGTACTTGTATTCCTTCCAGGATGGGGAACAACTCGTAGAGTGTTATAATGGAATAGCTGAAAATCTGCTTCATCTCAGTATGGTTCGACCAAGTAATTCTCAAATACACCAGTATATATAGCTTGATAAATAGGACTCTTATAGAACAACTTTATATATGCAGCTACATTAAGTCTGTATGTGTTGCATACAATCCGCGCATGTGAGAAAGGGATACCACTCAACCCATTTCCCGCATGTGCATTCACGTGATCGGATCTTCACCGTATGCTTGTTTCCCCCACCACATCGTTGGCCAATGGTCACATCAGTAGATTGTTGCCCTTGATTAATCAATGTAACAATATGTCGCCTGGAAAGCTGCTCCCAGTCTGTAAAAGTTTTGGTAGCATAAGTTGTCCAAATCTTATTGTTGGACAACAAATTTGAAGCAATTCTCATTCGTGTGTAGAAATTTTAGCAGTATGATAAAATGTTATTTCTACTAGGGCTGTGAGAGGAGGTTTTTTTGGCACCCTTTAACACCCCATTGATCCATTCAGACATGTTAGTTGTCATAATTCCACAACGAAAACCTCCATCATGCGAGAATGACAAATTTCAGGATCTATAGCATTCAAATAGTCAAAGGCCGACGTATTTATCCACTTGATGTCTTGGAGAGCGTTTAGAAACTTATATATTTGATGTTCACATCCGGCTCTCCAACACATGTATTTCAGTTGAACGCTCTTGAAATGACTGAAAGTTTAAACACACGTGTCTCAAGCAATATCAGTGTCGTACCTGAGGAGGCTTGAATGAAGGGATTTCATCAAATGTTGGGGTTAGGCCACTGTGTCGATCAGAAATTTGACATGTCACATCAACACCACATACAGAATGTTTATTCAACCTCTGCAAAATCATTTCCAAGACAACAGTGTTTCTTCATACACAATAGCAAAAGTGAAAGGTAAAACATGTTGATTGCCATCCATTGCTACGACGATCAGTAATTTGTGTTTGTGCTTCGTGTATAAATGCGTGCCATCGACACTCATAACCTTTTGACAATTGGAGAATCCATCTATACATGGCTTGAATGCCCAAAACAGATATTTGATTATCTTTTGTGATGTTATTCCTGTGTCTTTGAGTTTCGTTCGACTATCATACCAGGATTAGCCTTTTGGAGAGCACCCATAAATTCCAACAGCCATCGTATGGAACTCTCCCATGTCCCAAAAACCATCTCACAAGATCGCTTCAAGCTATGCCACACTTTTTACATACGATATTTCGAATCCCAATTTTTCCTTCACTATTTCACGTGCATATGTAATCTGACAAGCAGGATCACGATGCACCATTCAGACCAACATTGTGGCAATATAAAGTTCCGATGATCAGCAGACATATCGTTCATCAGACGTGTGTGCGGTCCACCATACCTTGTTTTTAAAAAAAAATTCAAAATTACTTTGAACGATGCTCGGAGGTGCCACTGACACTGATTATCTTCATTATTATGTTTGCATTCGACCTTCCAAAGTTTTAGCGTACTCTCCACAACTCTGTACTCACACCTTGCAAACCATTGGAGAAATCCTTAATCGCGGAAATTAGGGATGTCTTACCCTCAAACAACATACCCACATCAAGAAGTCATTAATTCAACTCATAAGATTTTCCCTTTTTCCCAGTGGGAATGTGATAAGAGTCCGCATATATCTCAGCAATTCCATTTCTCTCCACGACACATCCAGACGTATTTGGAGATTCGATCGACCTTCCAACTGGTAAGTATGGGGGTTTTCACACTTTTCTTTTGAGTGATTCATCATTCGATCTTGCAAATATGGACAAAAATATGATTGCTAGTTTGTTAGTGGGAATCGTTCGGCATGATCCATCCTATGAGATAAAGTATGTTATTCAGACTGTTAAAGAAAAGTAGGGATTTGAGATCTCATATGCAAAAGACTGGTATAGTTTGAGAGGTTGAAAATGTGTATGGAACATGGGAGAGCTCTGTGAATAAGTTACCTTATTACATGGGAGCTTTGCAAAAAAGGGAACCCATGTACAATCATCGAATGAGATCACCTACCGAATGCTAGACCAACATAGATGACTTTGAATTACGTGTTTTGGGTCTTCCAACCGTGTGCATATGGATTCCGACACTACCAACAAGTTATAATCGTATATGGAACACATCTGTATACAAATATCAACATAAGATGTTGATTGCTATGGCCATGGACGCTAACAATCAAGTCTTACCTTTGGCATTTGCAATCGTTGACCGGGAAAGTTTTTTTTGTCGTGGAAATGGTTTTTGGAGTTGATTAGCAAGCACATTGTTAAAGAATCTGCTGGTGTGTGCTTGATATCTCATAGCCATCCGGGCCTTATTGCAGCCGCTGAATGTTTTACCGACTTCAATTCCTCGCGTGGAGTGCATCGATTTTCTTTGAGACTTGTGTGCTCAAATTTTGATAGTCGCTTCAAAAGTGTTCATTTAGAAGACTTATGCTGGAAGGCTGGATCAGAAAATCAGCTCAGAAAGTTTGATTCTAGAATGGAAGAAATAAAAATATTGAACCAGGAGCATTTGATTATTTGAATCGGATTGACAAGTCAAAATGGACTATTGCTCATGATGGTGGATGGCGTTGTGCTATTCTTACGACAAATATGTCAGAGTGCATTAAAAGAGTTATGAAAGGTGCTCGTCGCCTTCCAATCACCGACATTGCAATTAACTTTTGATCGATGTGTGCTGTATTTTCTTGAACGACTTAAGAAGGCTGAACGATTGATCCAGAATAATCAAGATTGGCTGGATTATGTCTTTGAAAAATATGCTCGTGCTGACCATCATTCCATTCACCATGATGTTTGGATGTTCGAATCGAAGACAATTAAGTGCCTCTGTAATCACTAGGGAGCAAGCAGGATGTGGCGGCAATACTCACATTATCAACATCAAAGCAGGGGAATGCTCTTGCGAAAGTGGAAACAATTCGGCATACCATGTTCACATGTGATACAAGTGTGTCGACATTATGGCTTAAATGCAAAAAAAAAATTGTCAACCATTATTATAATATGTCTGAATACTGGAACACATATCAAGGGCAATTCAATTCATTGGGCAGAGCAATATTGGGGCACCCCGTGCTTTGAGTTATTCCACAACTCCACTCCGCGTAAGTCCAAATGGGTAGGTCGTGATCGAACAACACGTATCCAAAATAAGATGGATTGGCCAGAAGCCCAAGCAAGACGACAAATGGGCTCAACTTCGTCGCAAAATCAGTAAATTTGTAATTTTTGAGTTATGTAAAAAATAATAATTTTCATGTTGATCATTGTAGAATATTATGAAATACCATTGTATTATGTCCATGTTCGCCGCCGACTAGCTGTCCAGGGCCATCGGCCAATGGCCGCCAAGCAGCCGACACCCTTCGGCGGCTGGGGCGCCGCCTCCCGACCACTGCCCACTGCACCAACCTCTAACCTTCCACATCGCCGAAAAACACACCATCAACGGCCGCCGCCCTCAATGCCAACCTCTACTCCCAATATATATATATCAACATCAAATATAATTTATCTAACATCAAATAATAATAAAACATAACCAACTTACCTTAGATAATTAGGAAATTTGGACAAGAAATGGAAGATATCGATTTTTGCTCTCGAAACTTTCGGCGTGCGCTTCAAATGTAAAAAAATCTCAGCATGTTGTATAAAGGTTGGGGTTTGGAGATTTTAAAGGTTGTCGCCATCTGAGATGGCGACACCAATAAAAAATGATTTTTTTATTGTTGTCGCTATCTCAGATGGCAACAACAATAAAAAAATATTTTATATATTTTTGTCGCCAGATATGTGGTTGAGTAATATGGGATATTTGGGTGAACCAAGTGTTCATTTGAGGTATGGCTCGCCACATTCATTGGTGTAGTATCCACATATGGTGATGAAGTCCCCTCACAATGTGCCGAAAGTGTTTCCGACATGGTATCTGCATTAATGTGATCTTCCTCATCCTCCGATATTGGGAGCAGAACCTCATCAAGTTCAAAATCAGAAAGTGCATTAGGCCCATAATGATCTGCTACTGGGACTTCAGCGTGTTCATCAGTGGAATCAATTTCAACCCTGTGATTATTTTCTTCGCAGGCACATTAGGCATATACGCATGATCATAGGAAGATGGGGAATATTCACCGTACGTATAAACAGAAGAAGATGGACCCATATGTACATTTTCAATCCCATCATTCGACAATCCTTGTGTAACTATAGACATATAAGGGAAATCCGGCTGAGATAAAAGTGGTATATATGTGCCACATTCCTGATTCATCGGCATATGTGGAGGATACACAATTTCAGGATTTATTTTCTCTTTCTCAACATAAATATCCAGTTCATTAAATTCTGCATCAGGATTCAAGAATATTTGTAATGTATTGTCATCGGTGATATGAACAATTGATTCTTTAATTCGTTCGAACATTTCACGTGCCCATTTGACATATATTATTATTGAAAACTCATCACTGTCAATCCGGGTCCACTCATACAAGCTTGAAACCAATTCAGAAAATGTTGTTGATCGTGGTATCATGGACAATTTGATAGGTAGATTGCCATATGTCACAGACCAAGAATCATGCGATAAAGTTCCTCAGCATAGACATGCAATATCACATTTCTCCTAGGTGCCATAACTTCACAAAAATGATACACAATATTTATTATTACAATTATAATAAATATAATATAATATATATATATATATGTCTTATAATAATATAAAATATATATGTAGTGTGCAAGACAATAATAATTGATCAAAATACATTTTTTTGAAATAGATCTATGTATTATGATATGTAATTATGTAAAATCATGCTATGTAATACACATATTAAATTTAAGAACTATATTATACCTAAATTGTCGCCGCCTTCACCGCTGCTGCCGCTGCCGTTTCCATCGTTGTCGCAGTTGATGGAAGATGTGAAGTGTGTGTAAAGTATGTGTGCTAAGTGTGTGGAAAAATCGCTTGCGAAATCTGATTTTTAAAACAAATTTTGACCGGTGAGTTTATTCTTTTATTTATTTATTTATTTAATAATGACCGATAAAATCGATTACGAGACCGGTTCTACCGATCACGGAAAAGCTTGATTCGTCTTCTCGGATAGATTGATTTCTTTCTCATGTAATTTCCTAATTTTTTATTTTTTAACAATATTTTAAAATTTTGGTCTAGGAACATGGTCAAAATTATAGGTCAGCTTCTGGCAAGCTAGCAATTTTTTGTATATATCATCTTTTGCTTGAGAACACAAAAGTTGTTGCCTAAACCATCATATATGATATATATATACAATGTGCAGTAATAACGGTTTTTTTAGTTGGCTTGCCCTCACAAACTAGCTCCGGGAACCTCGGAAGTCATCTCATATAATTTGATACGCAATCGAATAAACGACTATAATATGATAGGAAATATTATAAATGATCTTACTAGTTATTCCCAACAGATCAAGTCATTCTAACCATCATAGTTTTTAAGACCAGTCAAGACATTGACTAATTGAATAAACGACTATAATATGATAAGAAATATTATAAACGATCTTACTAGTTATCCCCAACAGATCAAGTCATTCTAACCATCATAGTTTTTAAGACCAGTCCAGACATCGACCTGGTCAAAGCATTATGGACACATCAAGTCATTCTAACCATAGTTTTTAAAACCAGAAGACAAGGTCAAAACAATAGGTTTTCGGTTACTGGTTCACCAGTTAACTGATGGTTGAACCAACGGGTTGATTCCTATTAAATACAAAATTAAATATTTTATTGGATAAAAAATGAGTCATAACAATTAATATTTATCATATAAAACTGAACATAAGCCAGATTACATACTTTACAATAAATTATTTGTCAATTACAAATATCCATTAACAAATCATACATTAAATAAAGAAAATATAACAAAATTAAAAAGATAACAATTATTTGTATTTTGATAAATTTATATGGCTGCCATTGCTTATTGCAGTAAAATAAAAATAATAACTAAAAAATTCGAAAGCATCAATGTAGAAATAAGTATGACATTTTTTTAGAATGTAATACAAGAATACAAGGAATTTGAAGTTTTAAGATCACATAAATATTTTTGGCTGAAAAAACATAGGTTAAAATTGTAGTAGAGACTAAAAATTAAAGTATTTATGATTATATGCCTGATTTATAATAAAATAAGAATATAACCATATTTAATTATTTATTAATATTATAATTTACAACAAATTTTGTTGTAAGAAATAACATGACGAGTATTTACAATTGGGTCATTGGTATCAATGTTTTTAAAACCGGCCCGGACCGGTCGGTCCAACCGGTTCAATCGGTGACCGGTGCTTGGTCCGGGCCGGTTAACCCAATAAAACCGACAGTGTAAAAAATCGGTGTGAACCGGTGAGAACCGGTCGACCGGGTTGAACCGCTCGAAACTCTTTTTTTTTTCTTTTTTACTTTTTCAATTTTTATTTTGTTATCATTCTTTTTAAGTTTTATCATTCCTTCCTAAATACCTAAATAAAATGTTACAACCGTGATTAGAGGTTCCATGTAGTTTATTTATATATATTAGATTTAATTTTGTATTGCATCAACTCCATAAAACTATGAGTTTTAACATTTACCCATTATATGTTTTTGATATTTGTATCAGTCTTATATATAAATGCAAAAAGTAATATATTGTATCAAAAATAAAAATCTCTTAATTTTGAAAATCAATACTAAAGTATTTGTAATAATATAGTAGCCCATTATTGAATAATATAATATAGAATTGGTGTATACATGACTAATTAGTGTATTTGTAATTAATTCTTTTTTATATAAAGTTTATATTTACAAAAAAATAGTTATAAACTTAAATAAATGAAATTATTGAAAGAGTATGTAAAATATTGGTCTTCATGCTATATTACTACAATGATATTTCTTTTATTATTATGAACGTTTGAAACTTTTGCAAATACATGTTATAAATATTTTACAAAAATTAAATATAGATATTACATCATGCTGAAGTCACACCGGTTGAACAAGTGGTTTAACCGGTTGAACCGATCGAACCTGTAACCAGTAAGGGCATCGATTTTATGTCCTGTCCGATTTTGAAAACACTGATTGGTATCAACAAAAAATTCACCAGTTTATTAGGGCTTTTTATAAGCCACTAACAAAAAGATTCGTACAAGTTTTTCATCTGGTTCATGGGTTTTTCGGTTCAACCAACGGTCCGATCCGATTTTTAAAACTATGATTCTAACAATATGTATATAATGCTTTCTTGAAATTAAGTTGGCCCTAATTTATTAGAATTTCAAAAATATCTTTTGTGTTTAAATTAAAATTTTCAGCTTGCACACAATTATGTAAAAAATACTTTGTATAACATGTAAATCAAGATACATATATTATTATTATTATTATTATTATTATTATTATTATTGTTGTTGTATAAATAGGAAATTTATATTATGAATAATATTTTCCCAATTCTCTGCACGAAGATTACGGTAATAAATGTAATATTTGTTAGATAAAAAATTATATAACAAACGATAAAACTTAAAAGGGAGAGGCTATGATGCACATGCACTAATACTACGTCACTGACACGACACGATACGAATACAACGACACAGGTTTAAATTTTTTTCAAAATATGATACAGCTGAGACAAACCTGTATATTTTAAAATATATTATATATGTATTATATTATAAAATACTAAAATTCGCATTTTTAAATTCTTTTTTTTTATACATCATTTTTAAAATTCTAAAACCATGTAAAAACAATAAAAATATTATTACCAAATGCAATAAACATATTATGTGTATAACTCATACTAACATCAAATACATATTACTTCAATTAACATAAAGTTTAACAAACGCATCCAAATAAAATATAACACTATTCTTACCAAATTCGAAAAGCATATAAATCAATATGTACCATAAAAAATATCATAGTATCACTCATACTAACATCAAATTTATATTACTTCAATTTAATATAAAGTTTAACCACTACGTCCAAATTTTATTAAAACTTTGTACAATTAACCCCCAAAAAAATCTTTTCTGTGTCAGACACGACCGATGTATCCGATTTTGAGATAAGTGTCCGGCACGAGTATCTGATTAGTTTTTTATAAAACATTAAGGACATTTTACGTGGTGTGTTCGATATATAACCAAAAAGTGTCAATCCTAAATCCCATATTGTACCAATTTTTTTAGGAATACTCGTATAGCGTTCTTCCGTTAGAATTACGAAACCGCAGAAGCAGAGGTTTACAATCTCTCTCTCTCTCTCTCTCTCCTCTAGGGCTGCTTACCGGTTGGAACCGGTCCGGTCCGGTCCGGAACCGACCGGTCCGGACCCGTTATGGGCGGAACCGGTCCGGTCCGTTAAGGATCCGGATCGAACCGGTTCCGGTTTGGTTCGGATCCTTATCGGTTTTTCCTTTTTTTTTTAATGTTGTAAATGTTTCTTCAATGATGTTCATCACAAATTCAATATATTTCTTCTTCATTTCATAATATAGATGCATACAAATAATTGTAAAGACATGACAATTGAAAATCTAAATAAAAAAATATTACAATTTAGTACTTAGCAGTCTTCATAATTGATAAGTATTGTTTTGGCGTTCTCTTTTTCTTGCTCGTCATAATGTTTACGAATTTGTCAACCGTCCCATCTCTTCTATTTTTGCATTCTGCTTCAAACCAATCTTTAAGTAACGTGAGCATGCATAACGAATCAGCTGATAGACTACTTCTGTAGTCTCCAATAATACGGCCGCATGTTGAGAATGCCGATTCAGAAGCGTCGCTTGAAGCTTGTACAGCATACACGTCTCTAGCCATTTTGGCTAAGATAGGGAATTGTGCTGCATTGGTGGGATTTGTTCCCAATACTTTATAAATTTAGTTTCCATTGCACTAACAAAAGCATGCAAGTCATAGTCATCTCTAAATTCTATAAATTTATCAAACATGTTAAATACTAAAGGAAGAAAATAAACGGAAGTTGGATAAGTAACACCAGAGAAACGTTCAGTCGCTTCTTTGAAAGTACCTAACAATAATACACAATTTTCAACAAATTCCCAATCCTCATTAGTCAAATAAATACTTTCATCGCTATCAGGCATTTGATATGAATTATAAAATGGAGTTAAAATATCTTTGTAAGGTAACATAGCATTCAACATATTGTACAACGAATTCCACCTAGTTTCTATTGGTGATGGAAAAAGAAGATGCTTTAAACCATTAGATAAACATAATTGTTTCCAATCACGCTTAACACGGCTCGTGCGTAACCATTTAGCGCAGTATTTCATTTTGTCAATACATGCTGAGTGATTGTCCTCATAACCAACTTTAACAGCCAAATTAATCACATGACATGCACATCTAACATGAAAAAAATACCATCAAGCATTGGTTTAAGATAGGTCTTTAAATCACGCATCGCAGCATTGTTATTCGCAGCATTGTCTAATGTGATTGAAAATACCTTATCCTGAATTCCATAATGTCTACAAGTGTTGAATACATATTTAGCAATTACATAAACCAGTATGTGCACAGTCTAACCCATCTAAAGACAAAATCCTTTTTTGCATACACCAATTATCATCAATCCAATGACAAGTGACAACAAGATATGAATCAGAATTTACATTTGTCCAAATATCAGTTGTTAAACTAACCCTACAAGGCAAACTAGAAAGATGTTGAAACAATGTATTTCTATATTCAACAAATACGTTCATACAATTTCTTTTTAGTGTGTGCCTGGAAATATGTTTAAACATGGGTTGTATAGACGAAGCAAATTCAATAAAACCAGCACGTTCAGCTTGTATAAAAGGTAGTTCACATCTGATCACATATCTAACAAGTGACCTACGATTACTTTCAGCAGTTAAAATAAAATTCGTGCCAGTAAGAACATTAATTTGTGCTTGTGTTGCTTCTCGACTTAATGGTTGTAATGTTGTCTCATCAAAATTATGTTTTTTTACTAAGTGTTTTTTAAATGTTCCGGTGCCTCCACTGGAACCACCAGCTTTATATGAATACTGAATCTTACATAATTTACATATTGCAACAGATTCATTAGTACCTTCTTTTTGAGCGAGTTCAAAGTGATCCCATATCTTACTTCTTTTGGCACGAGTAGGTTGTCTACTCGCTGCTGTAGTGGCTCCGGATGACTCCACATGTTGTCTTTCTTGGGCTTGGGCAGCAACATGTTCGGCAGGTTGTTGGGGTTGTTGTGGTTCGACATTCATAGAAGAACCACCAACATTGAGGTCAGCAAAAAAATCATAACTTTCATTTAACTCAGGAATTGGCACAGGCAAATTCATTGCAGAAGATGAACTCAGTGATAGACGACCCGGAACGAGACCCCGACTACGACCAGCACCACTGCTAGATGAAGATGTCATTATTATATAAGACTGTAAGTAAATTGTAGATAGCACAATTGAGAGTAAAATATGAGAGTGAAGTTTTTTTCGTTACAAGAATTGTTATGAAACAATACACAACACAACATCCTCTATTTATAGTTTTTTTTTTTATTAAAAAAATTTTAAAAAAATAAAAATAAAATGTTAACGTTGGCAACGGCTAAGAGCCGTTGCCAACGTTAACAAATGTTAACGTTGCCTTCAACGTTAACATTTGTTAACGTTGCCTTCTTCTTTATTTATTTATTTATTTTTTTTAAAAAAGCAACTGGTTCCGGTTCCGGAACCGGAACCAAACCGGTAGCACCGGAACCGGCGGTGCTACCGGTTTGGTTCTTCGGGACCGCCCGGACCGATTTCTAACCGGTTCGCCCCGGAACCGTTAAGTCCGGTTTCGGTTTCGGACCGGACTTAACGGTCCGAATCCGGGCCGGGTCCGGTTTGACCCGGCCCGGTAAGCACCCCTACTCTCCTCTCTCTGCGCCGTATTTGTTTTTAGCTTGCAGAATTCTCTCTCCCCCGTCTCCTCTTGCCGTATCAGGCACCTTACGTGTAAATATACAAATTCCCTCAATTTTATTTGCACTCGAAATTCTACTCCGTCAATCATCAATGATCTCTCACATTCCCTCCGCATTTTTCTCAAACTCTACAAAAATAGGCCAAGCCTTGGATTTCATTGCATAATCGAAGCTCTGGCGGGTTGTTTCAGGCAAGTATTATTCGCGTCTTTCAGGCACTGTTTTTGTCTTTCAAATGTATTTTATTTTACGTGCTTTATGTGAATCTTGGAATTATCTTCAACATAATCATGTTTTTTATTGCGCCACGGTCTTTTTCCCCAAAAATTGGGCTTTGGTTTTTTATTATTGCGCGAAAATTCATTTGTTTTTAAATTAATACGTAGTAGGGTTTTGAACTGTATAGTTTGCCGATGGACGACAAAATTGGATGAGGTTCTGTTTGGTATAATCATTTAGGTTTTTATTAATTGTGCACGTGGGTTTTCCTTCTCTCTGTTTTTTTACTGATACTGAAAATAATGTTTGCATCAAGTATCTAATTTACCCTACTTCAATTATTTCTTGTTAGATATCATAATGGATAAGAGTGATGTAGAGATAAATGATATTGAGACGCTCAATCATGACTCGGGATATAATGTTCAAGAGTCTGAAGGTAAACCGTGCGATGGTAGGGTCGAAAAAAGAGATGAAAGCTTTTCTCCTTCAATTCTTGTACTAGAGGATGCAAATAAAAGCTTGAACAGTGGAGATGAACCCAGTAATTTGAAATATGAATCAAGAGACAAAAACACTGTTATGAGTGACATGGAAGGCCAAATTGACCGTAATACTGAGGTTAGTGAGCCCAGGAATGCCAAGGTACCTGTAGGAGTGTATATCAATGCCCAAACCAAAAGTGAAAATGAAGAGTCAATCAGCACCAAAACTAAGGCAGTGAAGCAAACTGCAGGTGGTAGTGCTGTGGAGGAACAATCTCATGTCAGTAATGAAGTGGTTGCATGCAACACTACTAATGGCAAGTTGGAAGAAGAGAAGGCTACTGAGGAAGGCATGGACAGTGGAAATCCTGTCAACAGTGCGACGAAGGAAATAACAGGTGAAGATGTTGAGGAAAGGCACAAGGAGGATGCAAATCCTGTTGAACATGTTACAGTGGAAGAACAGACTACATCAATTGTTGATGCCGGGAACAATTTGATTAAAGTTGCGCAATTGTCAAATAAGCTATCTGCTAGTGAAGTTCCTCCGAGTCAGACAACTGCTGCAAATAAGCTTCTGGCAGATGGGGATGAGGAAATGAAAGATCTAGCAAAAACAAACCAGGATAAAGAAGTTAAATATGAGCTTAAAGAACAAAGTAAGGAAACAGAAGTCATGGCTGCTGAAATTGCTGCCATTGACGGAGGTGATAATGCTTCATTTCCAGAGCAGGAAGAACCTGCGACTCCAAAGTCCCTTGTCAAATCGTTGCCTGCAACAGCTGGAGACCATAGTGGGGAAACTGTCAAGTCTGTTTCTACACTAGCCAGTTTGCCATTGGTAATAAAAAAAAAATGGTGGAATCAGATTTAGAAGTTAATTTTAAGAATGGTTGCTAATATGAAGTTATGACTTGTGAGAGTAATAGATGTCGTCGTTGATATTTTTATGATTGTTAGATGGGAGAGAGTGATGATGGGACACCAGAGGAACAAGCGACATTCATGAAAGATGTTGAAAGTTTCTATCGAGAGAGGTCAATGGAATTTAAACCTCCCAAATTTTATGGCCAGCCACTAAATTGCCTAAAGTAAGTATTCAGTTTATTGATCTGATTATGACTGTGTTATTGGGTAAAGATTTATTTCCTCATTATTTGGTTGCTAGGTTATGGAGAGCTGTGATTAGATTGGGTGGCTATGACAGGGTATGTCTGCTATTATCATCTTTTACTGTATGCACTCCATCATTTTTTACTTCTTCGAATTTGGATAATCGCTCAACACATCCACCCTGGCCTGTCTCATGGCAAGTCTCAAGCTTTCTTTTCGTCACACTTTGCCAAGTACTTTTTCCCAGACAATGCATGCTAAAAGGCACACTATTGTCAGCAAATCCATTTCTGATTCCTGATTTGATCTCACTTTTATTTCTCATTTCTTTCTTCTCTTTTTATTTGCTTCGACCTTCCTTTCCTTGGTACATATCTTTTTCCTCTTCTTTATTCTGAAGACACACGCACAAACGTATGTACTGCACTTATTTAAAGAAAGATAATTTTTTCTTATTATTTGACATTTTACTATATTCCCATCTTTTTCAATAAATGCTCTTACTTAACTTATTTTAATAAAGGAACCACCTTACTCAAAAAGGCCAACACCATCGCTGCTTAGGCATCGAACTAGCACATCTAAGACCAAGCTTTTGATGTTCACACATGTTTTTGTGTGAGCAATATATCTGTCTAAAGTTTAACATATGTATAAGATTTATGATTGACAAAGTTAAAGAAATTACATATCAGCTCACCTTTCTCTTGAATATTTTGTGCTTATCAAGAAGGTTTTTTTTTAATATGTGTTATATCTTGTTGGCATATTTGTGTACCAATCGTTCGTTTTGCTTTCTATATGTACTGATTGGCTTAGGCTAGAAACACTACAACAACCTGCACAACTTAGGTGGAAGGCGAAGAGGGGCCCGAGCTTTAAGTGAGATACCACTATGGAACTATGAAAGAGCTATAATTATAACCTTGTGTCAGAACCTATGGGCCAAGGAATGTCTGCGGTAGACAGTTTCTCTGGGGCGTAGGCCTCCCGAAAGGTAACAGAGACGTGCAAAGGTTTCCTCGGTGTATTGGGTAGACTATATGAACCATAGAAAGAATCAAGTCGGGTCGCGTACATGCGTCAATTTTCTCCAAAAGCTTCTTTTGGTCAGATATCATCTTTAATGCCTTTGGACTCCATATATTTGTATATAATTTCGAGTCATGTCTTCTTCGGTCGTCCTCTTGCTATTTTGAAATAACCAAAATCCATGAACTCCACTACACGCACATATGCATCGCTGGGCCTACGTTGTACATGACCAAACCAGCGTAAGCGACTTGCATCTTCTATTTTGTATAAGCCACACTTTACTTCAACTCGAATGTCTTCGTTCCTTATTTTACTACTCATCTTTTGGGTGTGATCCCTCTTGGTGCCCAGCATTCCGTCCATACAATATTGCAGGCCTGATGACAGTTCTATAAAACTTTCCGTTCAATCTCAGCGGGATATTACGATCGCATAAAACTCAGTGGCGTTTCTCCATTTCAACCAACTCACCTGCATTTTGTAGTTAACATCGCTATCAATCTCTTCATCATCTTCTATTTTGTATAAGCCACACCTATTTCAGCTCGAATGTCTTCGTTTCTTATTTACCACTCATCTTTTTGATGTGATCCCTCTTGGTGCCCATCATTCCGTCCCATACAATATTGCTGGCCTGATAATGACAGTTCTACAAAACATTCCCTTCAATCTCAGCAGGATATTACGATTGCATAAAACTCAGTGGCGTTTCTCCATTTCAACCAACTCGCCTGCATTTGTAGGTAACGTCGCTATCAATCTCTCCATCATTTTGAATAATAGAACCTAGATATTGAAACTTGCTAATCAGCGATATCTCTTGGTCATCGACTGTTACAACACTGGGATCCCGAGATGTATGATCATAAAATATGGGCTCCATATATTCTGTTTTAGACCTACTTAATCTAAATATTTGATTCCAAGGTATTTTTCCATAACTCCAATGCATTTACCCATGCTCGAGTCTCAGCGATTAACACAACATATTGACACAAAAAATGTTCCAATGTATTTCAGTCTGCATGCCTTTTATCATCTCATCAATCACTAAAGCAAACATAGACTCTTGGTGCAATCCAATAGTGACCGAGAAATTATTCGTCACCGAGAACTTATTCGTTACCCTGCTGCATATTCTCATATTTGATGTTATTTCGGCTTAGGCTAGAAACACTATGAATTATTAAATATTTTCTATCTTTGATGTGTTATTTGCTACCTGAATAGTTTTTGATGGATTTATCAGGTATGTGTGCAAACAATGATCTCAAAATTCTTTGATATGCTTGTTAATTGTGCTGTATGAAGCCAATTATAAGCCACTGTCATTGCTCCTAATCTATTGTGATCTAAATTTAAGTCACGCCCATGTTGGAGTATGTTTTCTGTCCTCGTCCAATAGATATATTTTATCCTTCCCGACCTTGCCTCATTTACTCTTCTTGTATTCCCACCATCTCTGTAGTACTAACAGGATGATTAAGAAATTTATTGTCTATGTCAGCACATTATTTCTCATCTGTCCTGAGGTGGAAAATTTCCAAGAGACTCTTCATGTTGTAACATGAAAATGGATTTGTGAAATTGTTGGAAACCATACTTGAGATGATATTATTAGCTACTTAATGTGGCCTTAATATACTTTTTTTTCTCAGTTACAAATCAATTTATCTTTGTTTTGGATGCATAGTTTCCTTTGTTTCCTTATATACACGAAATACAAATAGCTTTTGAGATACATGCCTCTTGATTGGTATTCACTTCAAATACTTGTTCTTGGCTCGGCTATAATAATTAAATAAATAAATCAAATCAAATCTTTCAAGACTGCAACCATTTATTTAAATCAAATCAAATCTTTCAAGACTGCAACCATTTTGTTGCTCCTGAAATTTTTGGTATATATTTGCAATAATTATTCCCTTTTAGTGGTTTAATCGAGGTACAATAACTGTAGCTAAAACCCTTTACTTTACCTTGTACTCCATCCTTACAACACGTGGAAAATTGAGGCATAAATCATAATATCATTGACGGGCATTAAATCAGCATTGCTTTTACAGAAGCCTGTTATACTTTTGTAGAAGCCTGTTATACTTTTGTAATGGACTAGAAACTTAAAATTTCTTGAAGTATATTTAGTATATGTATGAACTCTTCCCATCATGCTGATGATGTAGTGTCAAAATGCTATGTATTCAGTGTGTATAAAATATAAGGTCTTTGAATAGGTAACTGGAGCTAAATTGTGGAGGCAGGTAGGAGAGTCGTTCCATCCACCAAAGTAAGGCTCTTTTTCAAAATCTCTGATCATGCATTGTTTTTTTTGGTACAAAACGTGGTGTGAAATTCTTGTTCTTTTTTTCATTCTATTTAACAATTTGAGTGGGTTACTGACGTATGAAATATATTAAGTTTTTTTCGGAATCCTTTGAATAATGAGAGTTATTGTCATCAAATGGTTGTGACATATATTGGTTGGCCTAAGTTTCATCAATGCAGCTTTAGGAGTTGATCAACTTTTTTTCCGATGATGGAACATATAGACTTTTGATTGTATCGAGTGTTTTTAAATCTAGTTTCACTTTAAGGGTACAGTTTTAATTCTTAATTTTCATGTTTCATTTCTTCCATAGATATACTTCTGTAGCGGGTAATTACGAACGTAACTTGTTCCTTTCTAGAAAGTGAATGATCTAGATTATAAAAGCTGATTATTTGAACTTATTTTTTTATTTTATAGGACATGTACAACAGTTTCTTGGACATTCCGTATTTTCTATGAGAAGGTGACCATACCAGTTTTTTTCCCATTTTATTCGGTTGTATCTGTTATCGGATTTCCATCCGTCATCTGTTTCTGCTGGGACCTAACTCGCCCTTTCGTGATAAAAAATTAAGCTCCTTCGAAAAATCTGCAATCAGCAATAAACATTTCGTTATTGTTACATATTTTTTTTGCGATAAACATCAGTTACTACGTTTGATTACCTGATTCCTCAATCTATATGGTTAGTCTCTTCTGGAATATGAAAGGCATAAGAAACAAAGTGGTGAGCTTCACTTCTTAGTTGCTCCGCTCCCTGAAGCTTCTGGTGTTGACATTGAGGTTTGTAGATTTGATCTTTCTTAATACATATATTCTTTGTGCAGTGGAATTTTTTTGGTATCCTTCAACTATTTTTGTGGACTCAATTAGATAAATACCTCAAAGGAACCCAATTAATGTTCATTTCCATTTGTGTGACAGCTATACTAACTTAAGTGAATAGGAGTACTCTTTCATGCTTAGGAATGCAAGTTTGGGCGTCAATACGCAATCTCAATTTTGTATTGAGATGATTTCTCATCCTCCCTAGAAACACTTCAATAATTACAAAATACTTTTGTCACGAATTGTAGTAGGTTTTTTTTCCCTCATATCTCTATTCTTTATTTGAATCTTGTTAATTTTTGTTTGGAGAGATACAACCTTACCGTTGTTACAGGTTAGAACTGGGAACTTGTATCTTATTTATATTATTGCATAATTACACTGTCGTACATTTGGAAATTTAGTAACATGGTGTGGAGAATAAACAGATGCTTCCTGAAGCTCCATTCTTTTTTTTTTTTTTTTTGCATGCTAATGGAGGATATGCGGCCCAAGAGATGCTTCATACTGATAAATGTATGCATCTTGGAATGGGTTTCATTAGCTTATGCAAAAAAAAAAAAAAAAAAATAATGGCTGAAAAGTTATTTCCAGCACTTCCTCCCCCTGGCATTCTTCCCCCATCCTACCCTGCACTGAAACATATGCTAATTGCTAGTTACGTACAAGTGTACCAGTCATTGTGCCATGTTAAAATGCATTTTTAGATTTGTATGTTCATGTGTTTATGTGGCTGTAATATGAATGAGGAAAATATATTATGGTTCCATAAAAATTAATTTAATCTTACATTTTTTGTATCTCAAATATTTATACAGGGAAATGGTTACCAAGGATCGGGATCAGGAAGGGCTAGAAGAGATTCTGCGGCTCGTGCTATGCAAGTTTGGCACGGCCAAGACATTTTTGGTCATGGTGAAGCTGGTGAACCATTTGCAAAGGTTTGTGGATATTGTCATCTGAAAGCACATTTTTTGAGCTCTCATTTATTTTTGCAATGTGTAACAGGACAAGAATCTTAACAATATGACGAAGCGTGAGAAGAGTCTCAAGAGCATTGGTAAGGGAGCACTTAAGTTTTTGAAAGATTACAGATGAACTCTTTTTCATTATGATCTTTACTAGAAAATTGGTTTCATTATTAGTTTACACTAAAATGGATATCTAGCTTCAGGCTCAGTCAAGCAGAGGAGACCAAATGAGGTAGAGCTTTCAGTCAAGGCTGCTCGGACTGAAACATCTAAGCAGTTAAGTTTGGGTTAAAATATAGTTAGTCTATTTCCATTTTAATTTGTAATTGTGATGGTCAATCTGATATATTTTTTAAATTTTAAGTTCAATTTTTTTAATTTGAGTTGAACTTTGCTGGTTGAATGCCATTTTCTATGAGTTAAATCTTTGTCACAGGTATTTTAGTTGTAATAGACTGATGTGTCTCTGATATGAATTCTGGTCTGAAACTGACTTTATACAAAGTGATGGATTTGAATCTGAAATGATCATAGAACTTCATGCTGCCAAGCTTTAGCTGTTTATGCTAGTTGGTGTCAGATATTCTACTGCTTTGTTGCAGTGGCCAAAAAACCCTTGATTGGCTTTTGATCTCTCTGATCTTTCTGTTATTCGTATCTAGAATTTTGCGGGCCTCTCTTAATTTATAAACAAGATTTGACAACTGAGATACTTGTGCCTAAATTTGTGAGCATATTTGTGATAATCCACCCTCTGTTACTTTTTCAATATATGGATTAGCGGGACCGAATTCTATGCTAAAGTAACAAGCACAAACCAAAAAATATATATCGACTGGTACTTACTGATGTCTTTCATGTTTAAAGGCATTGTGTATGTGCTTGTCTACTGATTGTTTATCTTCCTCACTGAAATATTGAATCCTCCTTGTGACTGTTCTCCCTTCTTCTAAACTTTCGAGTTGGCATTGATATTTTCAAACTTCTATTGTTAGACTAGTGACATCAGTGGTTGATATCGGTCCTCCAGCTGATTGGGTGAAGATCAATGTACGCCAAACTGTATGGTTGCCTCCCATTTCATTTATTTTTTCTTCAGTCTGAGCTCATGCACATAGATGCTTAAAACTATTGGCTGATGCTGGTTATATGTGTGCAGAAAGATTGTTTTGAAGTTTATGCTTTAGTCCCGGGGCTTTTACGTGAAGAGGTGTGTACTTGTTACTTTTGGTCATGTAGTTTACTTTATTTTTATGTGGTGGTGTTGGTTCACCCGACCCCTTCCCCACAAATGAAAACTTCGCTTTCTCATCATGTGTGTAATTGTTACTTTTGGTCATGTAGTTTACTTTATTTTTACGTGGTGGTGTTGGTTCTCCCGACCCCTTCCCCACAAATGAAAACTTCGCTTTCTCATCATGTGTGTCACCGGTTCTGTGATATGTCTAGGTCATTAGGTATGCGTTTTTTTATTTATCTGATTTGCCAAAAAATTACTATAAAAACTGTGTTATCATTGGTGTTGAAGATATTGGTTGGTTGTAGCATTGTTGTTTCTTAGAGCAATGAAGACGAACAATGAATTGGTTGTTCACAGTTGATCATCTTTTAGCTCTGGGATGTTTGGTCTAGTTTGGTGTGTAAATTATAATTGGAAGCCATTTCAAGTGGGAAAAAAAATCAAAGACTTGTGATTCTTATGGCCATACTTCTGTGACGGAGAACTCTCACACAAGTGTCTGCAGACTTGGGTATTGTTTAGAGTTAAAATGGAATCTCTGAAACGGTTGCAAAATGTGTTGCATTACAGCTGTTTTGTTTGGATATTCAATTTTCTTTTAATTGTTAAAATATTTTGTTGCAGCTATGGTTGTATGATTTGCTATTCCTGCCTGCTTAATTGGTCTTTATGTGCTTTGTTAATATTTTTTTTGTTTCCTAAGTATTTGCAGACTGAACCACGAAGAAGAATTTACCTATATGTTGGATGCATGTCTTTGGCTGTTTTTCTTCCTTTATTAGGATAAAAAATGACATTGATGATATTATTGCTGCCTTAGGTGCGAGTTCAATCAGATCCTGCTGGACGTTTAGTCATTACGGGTCAGCCCGAGCAAGTTGATAATCCTTGGGGGATAACACCATTCAAAAAGGTAGTCCTCTCTCTCTCTCTCTCTCTCTCTCTCTCTCATGAATATGGAACTTAAGTAATGAGCTATTGGGTGGTTCTCAGATTGTTAGCTTACCTGCGAGAATCGATCCACTTCAGACTTCTGCGGTGGTTAGCCTCCACGGACGCCTCTTTGTTCGTGTTCCTTTTGAGCAGTCAAATATTTGAATATTGCAGCATTCCTTTGACCAAGAATTTGAATGAACGAGTAGTAGTGGTACGGTAACCCCAATTCTTTCAGAAAGAAACATTTTAGTTTGACATTTAAGTTTGTGAATGTGTAGGTTGTTGACCAGTTCATACTTTTTGTGGTTATTGCATTAGCAGAATAGATTTTCATATGCCCTTCGAAGTTTGGATTTTAATGGAGGTTTTTCCAGGCTGCGGCCATCCACCCCCATTTTTAACTTAATTTCTCCTCTGTATGACCAACCATTGGATCGTTTAGTTAGTCAATCTTGAATTTCTTTCCGTTATTGTGATTCACTTATTTGAGTTTCGAATTTGAGCAGCCAGCGACTCTTTCTTTTACCGGTGTAGTGCCAGTTTATTGTATGTATTCTTGTGGGCAATGCTCTCGGGTAGACACATGGCCAAAAGAATTTGGGTCTGGATCTATTTCGAGACACTGTAAACATGAATGGTTCATAAGAACTCTCTGTTGGTCAAGGATGAATGCTGGAACAAGGTATTTAATTGAATAAACTAAACTGTTTATCAAAATTTATTTTTGAAATATAAATCTCCTGAAATTTAGTCAAAAGTTCAAAAATCTCCTGAAATTTCATCAAGTTAAAAAAAATGCACATTTTAAGGTTGTGTTTGGATTTAAGAATTTGAGATGATTTGATTATAAATTCCTCACTTAAATCCATCATTTATGCTTGGGTAAAAAATTGGATAGAGTATTTCAAATTCCTCATATTTTTTCAATGTATTTTTCTTTATATTTAGAAGGATTTGAAATAACTAGCATCATATGCCTTTTCAAATCCATGAATTTTGATTATTAGATTTTAAATTATTTTCTCCAAATTAATTCTTTCATCCAAATTTAACGTAAGTTTTTTTCTAAATACTTTGGACCTTAATTTCCTAATTTCCCGTTGGTCTATTCTAGGCTTAATTTGGTTTAGTGTTTTTTTTTAAAAAAAAAAATAGTGGAGACATGGACCACAAACTTGAGTTTTTTACCACTCCGGCAAATGTAGTTTTACCACTCAGATCTTTCATTTCTATAATGATATTAATAAGACAAATTTCACATTGCATATTTTATGTCAGAAAAGCCCAATTATTCACTGTTACATGTAATATAATCGATTCCTACTCACTTTCTAACGCTAAAATATGACATTATACCAACCAAAGCTGAGAAAATAATACAAAGTATCAAATATTGTTATATCCATCCAAAAACATATCTGAAGTTTGAAGAATTAAAATATGACAACAGTGTGAGCGATTCAAAAGAAGCCGCCTAGTCCAGCTTCTGCTTCCCCGACCAAACAAATGACCCGAAAATGAATAATTCTGTAACGCCGAAACACCCCCATTACCACCACCCTCACTCACACACGAAGACTTGAACGCAGCAGGAACGCCGACAGTAGCCTCCTCATCTTCTTCTTCTTTCTCCAAAGGTAAACCGTTCAAACTATTAAGGAAGATCCTACATGATTGTATCAAATCTTCATATATCATCTTTATTTGTAAACTAAATATCTCTTAGCATATTAAGGAGATCTTACCTTATCTCCAACCATTGTAATTTGTATAAATCCCTCTTCTAATGAATAAAAATAGTGAGAGCTTAAAATATTAAATCTTATATGGTATCAGAGCTAATTGATCATCTCCCACCACCCTAACCCTACTTTACGTATCATCCTGCGCCTCTCATGGCTTCTTCCTCCTTCAACACCACCGATGATAACATCTCTGTCACTGCCGTCCCTAAATCACCTCCCATCCCTATCACCGCCCACCAACATTTACCAGTCAAACTAACAGCCTCTAATTTCCCTTCTTGGAGAGCACAACTTGTTGCTCTTCTCAATGGTTTTGCTCTCATTGGGTACGTTGATGGCCGCATATCTGCACCACCTGCAGGACCCGAAGCTGCTCCATCTCCTGAGTTCTCCCATTGGTTTCAACAGGACTAGCTTATATTGTCGGCGATCTTTGGCTCAATATCGCCTGAGATACTCCCGCTTGTTGCCTCCGCAACCTCCTCAGCCGCTGCATGGCACATTTCGACTCGGTTGTTTGCTAATAAGTCCCGCACACGAGTCATGCATTTGAAGGATGATCTCTCCCGCGTCACACTCGGTTCCCAAACGGTCACCACCTTCCTTCAATCTATTAAGTCAAAAGCTGATGAACTAGCTATCATTGACAAGACTTTATCCGATGATGATCTCACACTTTATATACTGAATGGCTTGGGATCAACTTTTCGCGAAATTGCAGCGCCAATTCGTGCGCGTGAGACATCTCTTCGTTTTGAGGAGCTTCATGATCTTCTTGTTGCTCACGAAGACTACTTAAAACGTCTGGACTCCAACACCTCTTCGCTCATTGCCACTGCCAATACGGTTGTTCCTGCTTCAAAGCACTCACCTCGTTCCCCACACTATGGTGGCAGTAGCCATAACCGTGGCGGTTCAAGTCGTGGCTACCACTCACAGCAACGACGGGGTGGCTCAAACAATTCTCGCGGTCGTGGGAAGGGTAATGGTTTTTTTACTCAGTCTCAGTCCAATTATTCTAATAACCCACGGCCTGTTGTGATATGTCAGTTATGCGGTGTCCCTGGACATATTGCCCCTTATTGTCGGAAACTGCAAGCTTCTGCAAATCATGCTCAAAGCCCCCCAAATTTTCATCCTAACAGCTCATGGCTAGTCGACTCCGGTGCATCACATAGTCTTACTGCTGATCTCAATAATCTCTCTGTGCACTCTGAGTATGATGACACGGAAGAAGTTCATATTGCTGATGGAACTGGTCTCCCAATTACGCACACTGGTACATCTACCTTGACCTTTCCTGCTCGTACTTTTTATTTATCTGATGTATTGTGCGTTCCTGACGCTCGGCAGAATTTATTATCCATTCATCAGTTCACAAAATCTAATGGTGTTTCTCTTGAATTCTATCTCACTCACTTCTATGTCAAGGACCAGGTCACGGGGGCGATTCTAGCCAAAGGCTTCTATAAACATGGTGTCTATCATCTTACGTCTCCACCACACATCTCTCCACCATCGGCGTCTGTTGCTTTGGTTGGCACCCGAGCTTCTTCAACCATTTGGCATGCTCGATTGGGTCATCCTTCTTCTAGAACTAGCTCATTTATTATTTTGCATTTTAAATTACCAATTGTTAAACGTACCACGGGTACCAGAGACTTGTCATGTGATTTTTGCTTTACTAATAAATCGCACCAATTACCTTTTCTTGCTACATCTCTTTATCAGTTCACATCCGCTTCATTATGTGTATGTTGATGTTTGGGGACCCACCCCGAGCCCATCTACTGATGGTTTTCGCTACTATTTTTTTACTTGTGGATCATTATACTAAATATTGCTGGCATTACCCCATGGCACGTAAATCGGATGTCTCCACTATATTTCCTCAATTTCAGAGGCTTGTTGAAAAACAATTTGGTCATTCGCTAAAACATTTGTACAGTGACAATGGAGGAGAATTTATGGCATTGCGTCCATATCTCCCTTCTCAGGGTATTTAGCTGGCTAACTACTGCTCCGCACACCCCTCAGCAAAATGGCACCTCTGAACGGCGACACCGTCATATTGTGGCAACTGGCCGCGCTCTCATGCATCATGCATCTCTACCTGTTTGCCTCTGGAATTATGCATTTGCCACAACAGTATACTTAATCAACCGGCTGCCCACTCCTGTTCTCAAGCATAAAAACCCCTTTGAGGTGCTATTCTCTCGTCCTCTTGATTATCTTAAATTGCGCACCTTTGGCTGCCTGTGTTATCCCTGGATTCGCCCATATACTCGGAGCAAATTGGACTCTCCTTCTGTCTCATGTTTATTTGTTGGCTACTCGACCTCCCAAAATGCATATAAGTGCATGGAACTCGAGTCTAAACGTGTATTTATCTCTCGGCATGTTCGCTTCTCGGAATTTATTTTTCCGACCAAGCGTAAGCATTATTTTGATGAGCTCCCTGCAACCAGTTCTGATGTTCAACCTGCACCTGCCTCTCTCAGTATATTGCAACCCTTGCCTTCTCAACTTGTTCCGCCTTCGTCAGCATCACCGCCTGCGCCAGCCTCGGCTCCTATCCCTTCACCTTCTGTCCCTCCAAAATCTACACGGACTCATGTCATGCGTACCCACAGTCTGAACAATATTTATCGACCAAAGCAGGTCCACACTGCCACTACACATACTCTGCCTCCAGACATTGAACCTACTTGTGTCTTTGAAGCTCTCAAGGATCCTCGTTGGCGCTCCGCTATGACAGAGGAATTTACTGCTTTACTTCATCATGGAACTTGGTCTCTTGTTCCTCCTGGCCCTGCTTCGAACATCATTGGATGCAAATGGGTGTTTCGCATAAAACGGAAGTTTGATGGTTCCATCGACAAATTTAAGGCTCGCCTTGTTGCCAAGGGATTTCATCAGCATCCCGGGGTCGATTACACGGACACCTTCAGCCCCCTTGTCAAGCCCGTCACTCCGTACTGTCATCACCATTGCACTACAGCAAAATTGGCCCTTACGCCAACTGGACATTAGCAATGGATTTCTCCATGGGACATTAAAAGAAGCCGTCTACATGTGTCAACCACCGGGCTTCGTTGATCCTAACTTCCCGCATCATGTGTGTCACCTACACAAATCCCTCTATGGTCTTCACCAAGCTCCTCGGGCATGGTACTCCGCCCTTAGCTCGACTTTGCTCTCATTTGGTTTTACTCAGTCCCGGTCTGACACGTCTTTGTTTGTTCTAGACCGTGGCCCTCTGCACTTACTATGCCTAGTATATGTTGATGATCTTGTCATCACAGGCTCTGATTCTGCCCAGGTTCAGTCTCTTATTTCTCATCTCGGCAGTCGATTTGCTGTCAAAGACCTTGGCACTTTGACATATTTCTTAGGTGTTGAAGTTGCTTCTTGTCAGGAGGGCTTATTCCTGTCCCAACACAAATACACAGTTGATCTCCTACGCCGACATAAAATGGATGGTGCCAAACCTGTCACCACTCCCATGGCTACAAGTACCTCCACCGTTACTCCATGCTCGGTTGATTCCACAGAATATCGTCGTGCCATTGGGGGTCTTCAATACTTGACACTCACGCGTCCTGACATTTCATTCACTGTCAACCGCCTGGTTCAATCCATGAGCACTCCAACAGCAGATAATTGGGCCGATGTCAAGCATTTATTTCGTTATTTAAAAGGCACACTTCATCATGGTCTTCTTTTACGGCGCTCCACTAATCTATCTCTTACAGCTTACTCTGATGCTGACTGGGCTGGTGATCCGCACCTTCGCAAATCTACCTCTGCGTACATTATATTCTTGGGTCCCAATCCCATCTCCTGGCGCTCTCAAAAACAAAAAGGCTGTTTCTCGCTCCTCGACTGAGTCCGAGTATCGCTCTCTAGCATCTGCAGCTGCCGAAGTCTGCTGGATACGAAATCTATTCACCGACTTGGGCATTTGGCTACCAGAGACACCTCACATACTATGTGACAACATAGGGGCCACTCGTCTTGCTCTCCATCCTGTTATGCACTCCCGCATGAAGCATATTGCCATTGATATTCATTTTGTCCGTGATCTCTCCTCCAAAGGACTTTTGACAGTTTCCTTTGTTCGCACTGAAGATCAACTGGCGAACGTCTTAACCAAGCCCCTACACCGGGCTCATTTTACAATGCTACGTTCCAAAAACTCTGTGGCTGATGACACGTCAATTTTGCGGGGGCGTATTAATGAAGATCCTACGTGATTGTATCAAATCTTCCTATATCATCTTTATTTGTAAACTAAATATCTCTTAGCATATTAAGGAGATCTTACCATATTAAGGAGATCTTACCTTATCTCCAACCATTGTAATTTGTATAAATCTCTCTTCTAATGAATAAAAATAGTGAGAGCTTAAAATATTAAATCTTATACAAACACCACATTTGCAAACGAGGCAGCCATCAAAACCACCGCTCCAGAAGCCATTAGAGGCCCCACAATTCTCCCTCCAACAACATGTCCCTGCCCACCGGACAGAAATATGGAAAGACCACCAGCCCCAGGCGAAGGAGGAGGAAGCACCGTACCCATTAGAGAAAGAATCTCAAAACAACCGGGTAGAGTCGCCACACTGTCAGCAGGCTGACGGATAGTCACATTCGTCAGCGTGCCGCTACCGCTCAGCACACAAACCCCACCTCCCCTTCTCCTGCAGTAAACATACAAGCTCTCAACAACGTCGTTTCCAACAGAGACTTCAAGAACGTGGGAGAGCTTTAAGACTGTCACGAGTGACCAACACGACAGGCTTAATTATAAATATTATATTTATAAATATTATATATTATCATTATATCATTATTATATATAAATATAATATTTGTAATTAAAGTATAAAGAATATAAATAATATAAGTATTATTTAATTGACAAGTAAATCAAGCAATGATCATATTAGCAATAATTTTATCATTATCTCCATTGCTTTTACAAATAGTAGAATACATTAGCATTCTATGAGCCAAATTATAAATTTATTTATCAGGATAACCATCCATATTCCATTCATAAATATTTTTACCACTATAACTGTTATTAACAATATACTATGTTTCTTCATGCGGAGTATCCATAGGAGAAAGTCTCCCGTAATAAAATAATCTTTGTGTGGGTCGATCAACCCATTTATTTTTTAATTTATTAATTTGATCATGACTTGTTTATGATCTTGAGTAGTCTCCATTTGTTCTTGTAATTCAGTATCAAGAACTGAAACTAATAAATTTAAATTTTTTAATTTATTATTTAAAAATGTTTCTAACTCAATCATTGATTTTAATTTAAAATCTTTGATTTCAGGTAGAGGTTGTATACTAGGAGTTGCAAGTATAATGTCTGAAGGTGGTGTCATAGAAACTGATGGTTGTATTTGAGTAATATTTTTATTAATAATTTCAATTCGATTGTATAACAAATTAATTTGTTATTCTAATATAATAAGGAAACGATTTGTATAATTTTGTTGTTTTAATAATTTATTAATATGTTGACATGTAAGTTGTAAAGTTTCATTTGCTAATAATTTCGAAAATGCTGAAAAAATAAGAATTGTTCATTATTTTTCGATTTCAAAAGGTTGTTGAGGAGGATATAAAATTTTCAAAATATTTCCATTCGAAAGTTTATATGCCCTTTCTAATACTTGATTATAAGGCTCAACATATGTGAATATAAACCATGGTATAAATGGTATATAAGAATTTTGATCAGAACAGAACTTATAAAATTCATTCCTATTCTGGGTGTATTATTCATAAAGAAAAATTCATTTCTGATTCAGTTATTTCTGATTCGTTTAATCCTCTGACTATATTGTCTGGATTGATATATAATTTACTTATTCTTTCATGTTGTAAATTATCGGTTAAATTTGGTACTGCAGATGTTGAAGCTCTATGTGGAAAATTATTTTCCTCCATTAGAGAAATATGAGAGAAAGATGAATAGGACTTAGAAGATTTAGATCTTAACGATCTAAGTATAGATTGTAATAATTTTTGTTGATTATTTGGTTCAAATTATAATTGAATCGAACCATCATTTGTTTGTATAACATCAACTAAATTATTTTGAATTCTGGTCTGAATTGCAAGTTCAATTGTCTAGTTATCAGGGAAAACAATTTCATCCCATTTAATAGCTCTACGTGTTGTAATGTTTGATCGACTAAAATTAGTTTCAATTAATATTGTTTCATTAATTGGTTTATCCATTCTCCATACATTGATGATTTAATGTATGCAAAGGTTTATAATAAATCCGATAAATACAAATTATTTCTGTTCATGGAGCATAATTATAACCATGAATTTTAACATTTAATGTTAAAGCATATCGTATATTAATATCAGATAATGATAATTGTAAATTTGGATAAACATCAAAATAAACAGGGCCATGAGCCAAACTAGATTGAATAATTCCAATCAAAGATTGTTTCCAGTTTAAATTTCTATCATCTCTTAAAGCTGCTATAAAACTTTCTGGTAATCCTACTAAGGTTAAAGGTTTAAAAGCAATTTGCACTAACCCTATCTGAAAAAATTTATGTGTTTCAATGTAAGGTAAAATATCCTTTTCACTAAGTAATTTTAAAACCATTTCGTCATTATTTAATGATACTGCTTCTTCAGTAGTTTTAACAATTTGTTTAATTCCTATACACATATCAAATATTATATATATATATATACACATATCAAATATTATATATATATATATATAAATATTTGATATGTGTAATATTTTTAAATAATTTATAATATTATATTTATAATTATATATAAATTTGAAGAATAATATATATATATAATGTTATTGGAAATTTTTTAGAAGTACGAAGTTAGAAACAAAAGAACATCAATTTATTATAAATAAGAATAAAATATTAAAATAATAATAAAATAGTTTGTGGACTTAATTCAAATTTGTGGCCTTAATTCAAATTGAAATGAATTATATGGATAAAAATGATTTGAAAATGTAATAATTGTAAAAATTATTAATGTGGTGATGGATCTACTTTTGATATTTGTTTATAATTATAAGGTTAAAGATAGTCTAAATAAAATAATTAATTAGTGTCGAATCCAAGAAATGATTTGGACAATGCTAAAAAGAGAAAAAAATTGATTTGAACAGAGTATATTTATAATTATTTATTCACATATAATATTCAAAGCATTGAGAAGACGGGTTATTTATTTAAATAACCTGAATAAAACAAATAATTACAAAAATAACCCGAAAAATGAAAACATTTAAAAAGTAACCTTACCCGTCAACTCAGTTGGCGGGTCCAATAGGTGACGCCAACTGAGTTGGCGTCACCATAATAAATATTGGTCACGCCAACTCAGTTGGCGTGACCAACGTTGAATAGTAGTCACGCCAACTCAGTTGGCGAGACCTTTGTTTTATAGGGTCACGCCAACTGAGTTGGCGTGACATTATTATAATAGTTACCAACAGAACTGATATCTTCTAATTTCTGTATGTACAATAATTTTACAGTATTGTCGGAGCTATCGGGGCATATAATCCCACCTATCATTAATAATGCACAACCTCGTGCATATTTAGCAACCTCATCCGCCGTACTATGCAAATGGATGCGATTTACTATTAAATGATGACTCAACGCAGACATTAACAAACATGCACCTTTAAAGTGACCCGGATCTGGTGTAAATCCCAAATGAGGATCACAATATTCTTGCCACTCGGGTATTGACTTATCAAAATTGGTACCTGACACTGCAAGACCATTTATTGGCAGACCCCAAATAACTGCAATGTCTTGCAGTGTAATAGTTGCCTCTACAGATCTCAGATGGAATGTATGCGTTTCACGACGCCATCTCTCTACTAACGCCGTGATTAGATGAGGGTCAATGGTAATCTTATTACACCTATATACACCATAAAACCCAAACTCATTTAACATACTTACAACACGTGTGTCTAATGGGCAAAGATCCCAAAAATAGCTGCTCGGATTTCTCACACGCAAGGGCCGATCAATATCACCTGCCCATACATCTTCAGAACGATGACATGACTGCAATGACAACAGATGATCATCGATCGGGCCTGGTACGGTCATCGGATCCATCCTATTATATGAAACAAAAAATATATTAGTACATATAGACAACATAAAGTAAACAAAATAAATTAAAACTAATAAAACATGACGAGGCATATATGCTACCGCCGACAACCACCAGCCATCAGCAACCGGCGACGGCGGCGGCGGAGGACGGCGGCAGCAGACGGCGGCGGGGGGGGGGGGGGGCGGCGGATGGCATCGAAAAAGTGTGATAGAAATTAATACACGGCGACATGATTTTTACCTCTAAATTCTGAAACTATGAAGTGCCTGGAAGCAAAATGAAAAAAAAACGATTGTAACTTGGAGGTTGGTGAGGAAGAAAAATTAGACTGTAATATAATTGCCGAAGAGGTTGCCGAAGAAGAAGGATGCACGGAAATTTTATAACACCAAGTCACGCCAACTGAGTTGGCGTGACCTGTGATATTAATTGGTCACGCCAACTCAGTTGGCGTGACCAATAATTATTCACGCCAACTTGCAGCTCCAGTTGGCGTGAAATAATTGTCACGCCAACTGGGTTGGCGTGACCGTAAAAAACAAAGGTCACGCCAACTCAGTTGGCGTGACTATATATTTTAAATTGGTCACGCCAACTGAGTTGGCGTGACCAATATTTTATTCGGTGACGCCAACTGAGTTGGCTGTGACCAACTGGACACGCCAACTGGGTTGGCGGTTTAGGTTACTTTTTAAATATTTTTTGTTTTATTCAGGTTATTTAAATAAATAACCCTTGAGAAGACCTATGAGGACATTTTTCAAAATCATCCTTACTTTGCTTCAACAAGATTAAAAGCACAACTAATACTTTGAAAACTGGCCAGAGCTACTATATGAGTCTGGTGGAAGCACGCACCATTGAATAAATCAGAAGATTTCCTTGGATTTCAGTTTGCAATTGGTATTATTAGAAATATACAAAATACAGGTTGATCGGGTCCTGCTATATACCAACATACATATATACATATAGATAGATATTTATATGTGTTGATCTATGACAAGACACGATTCATAGAAGTATTTCCGCGCACCAGTAAATCATGTGAGGGACAATAATTGTTAAGATCACACTTGATTTTTGAAGGATGAATCTGGCAATCTAGTAAATGGGGTAAGTCGGGGGATGTGTATAACCCCAAAAATGTATTCAATTTTTTTTTTGGAAATGTGGGACCCACATTTTCCTTACATTCCATCCCCAACTTCCCCGGTACATGTACATCACCAGATACTTATTAAATTTTTTCATAATACATTAGATTCCTCAACACTCCAAATATGTATAAAATACGAGATAATGGATGAACAATGATAATTGCTAAATTTGTTGGCAAAGCACTCAATATATCTAAGGGCATTCACAATGAGATTGTATATTGTTAACTAGGAAAATTGTAAGTCCTAGTTGGCAATTGCAATCTCAATTGCATGGATATGAGGAATAATTGCTAATTTGCAAGATTGTAAATTTAGAAATTGCACTTGTAATACCACATGGCATTGTGAGATTGCATGGATGTGAGGAATTATTGCTAATTTGCAAGATTGTAAATTTAACAATTGCACTTGTAATACCACATGGCATTGTAAATGCAATTTCCTTTTTTTTTTTTTACTATTTTAGTTTTTAAAAAATTTCAAATTGATTTATTAAATATTAAATATATAATTATTATAAATATTATATAATATATAAATAATACATTTATAGATATTACGTAAATATTATTATTATATAACTATTATATATAAATATAATATTATAATTAAAGTATAAATAATATAAATATTATTATTAGATACATTATATACATTAATAATTATTATAAATATTATTATTATATAACTATGATATATGTTGGGGTTCAACAATTGTCTCTGCTTTGTGATCGGTCGAACACGTGGCGCTTGTGCCAGTGTATAATTGAAAAGATTGATGTTGCGCCATTACCCTTAACTATAGTTATTGGTAAAGCGGTAAGCGCTCGATCCTACAATTGGTATCAGAGCTAAGGTCGCGTGTTCGATTCCCATGAGTCGCAGAGTGTGCAATTATTGGGGGAGGGATTGTTGGGGTTCAACAATTGCCTCTGCTTTGTGATCGATCGAACACGTGGCGCTTGTGCCAGTGTATGATTGAAAAGATTGATGTTGCGCCATTACCCTTAACTATAGTTATTGGTAAAGCGGTAAGCGCTCGATCCTACAATATATTAATCTTATATTTTTATTAAAGTATAAATTTGAAGAATAATTTATAAATTATGCACATGGATTTTTAAATAAATATAAAAATGTAAATCTTTATTATAAATATGAAAACAATATATTAAAATATTAATAAATATTGAGTTGATCTCATTAATTGAAATTGAAATGAATTGCGGAGATAAAGATGTATGAAATTGTTGAATGATGTAATTTCAAAAGTTAGTGATGTGACAATAAGTTCCACTTCTGAAAGTTGTTTGTAATTGCAGAGATAAAGATAACCTAAGTATCTACTAGATGTTAATGTATTATATGAAATATATGGTGAGTGTGACCTGTGATGTATGTGAATTGGAGAAATACTATAAAAAAAAATTGAAATTAGAGATGACATCACTAACTACAAAAAAATAATAATAAAACGAGCACATATAAATGGATGGATACAATGAATTTGCATTATTTGGCAGATTGTGATGTCAAAATGCTACCCTTAATATCGTGTTTCGTTGTTGTGATATGATAAGTTACGGATATATTAAAAAGTAAATAATAGTTTGATTATGAGATGATAAGACAAAACATGCATATGCAATATTGTGTTTGGTTGGTATGACTAGTAAAGTATGATAAATAATAATGTGTTTGATTACTTGATAGTATGTGGTATAGATTAATTATATTCATTTGACAAAATTGCCATTGAATAAATTTTCCTTATTTCTGTTATGTTACATCAATTTTTTATAATTAACAATATTATTATCAATATGAAGCAAGAAATAGGGGGTAAAATTCAAACTCTTTGATCCCCTTCTTTAGTGTAAAAAGAAAAAAAAAAGAAAGAAAAAAAAAACAGGAAGCAAAAAATAAGACAAAATAATGTATTTCGTTAATTCAAAATAAGATAAAATACTTCTCCAAAAAAAATAAGACAAAATATTATTAATATGAGTACAAGGAGCACTCCCATATACATACCGTCCCTACACTATTAAGATATTTACCCGAGACGACATCGAAAGAACTAACCAACTACATCAACATTGACAACCACCTCTTCAAACTTCAATTCGGCTGAGACTCTTCTTCTTAATTATCACCTCTGTTGTTATCATAACCACTATCATCTATACGCTTAAAACATAAAACAAGAGTGAAGAATGAAAACACAAACTGATATACATTGTTTCAACTAAATATTATATCATAAATTACCGAATAGATGATTTTCCAGGCTACCCATTTCAGGAACTAAACTAGGAGCCTCTGATCCCCATAATTGCACTATCCGATCCAGTTCACGAGGTTCGGATGGTGCAGTAAACTCAACATAAGAACCTTCATTATGAATTCTTGATTCCCTTGAAGTCAAAGATTAGCACCACTCAAAGAACACATTGCATCAACTTAAATTACACAACCAATTTAACAGATTCTTCGAATTTACGTGACATCAATGTTTTGAAATGGAAAGAATAGCTAAAATTTCAATGCATCCAGCATGAGACAAATTAATGGAGCAAGGTGCCCCAGGGCATAGACGGATTGGTAAAAGCTGAGGTGACGTGGAGAGAAATCCCCGACGTCGTAGGTTCGAATCTCGTGTGTGACAAATTCTCCACTGAAATATTGTGGGGGGTTTGCCCTGGGTTCGGGTCATGTTGGTCCGCTCATGTTGGTCCGCTCACTCAGAAACCTGCCATCCATGCACATCCCTCGATTTACATGTTGGCGGTCCTGAGGGTCCGGAGTAGTAACCCAATGATTAATCAGGCGCAATCCTGGATACCTTGTTAAACCAAAAATGGAGCAAGGCATCACCCGTACATAAGGAGATAACGTATCCTAAGCTAATTTTGCTCCCGAATCACAGGAGCCATTTGTTTTTTGTCTTCTATAATAGTAGACACATACAAACAATATAAAATCTTCATACGTCTTTAGCTTTGCAAACTCAATTAGAAATGGAAAACACAAATGCAAAATAAGGAATTCAGGGGAAAAACATGGAAAGGCGCCTCATATACCAATTCCAAAGTCCAATTTATTTTAAATTTACTTGTGCAAATTGTCGTGGATGAAACATGCTCAACTATCGTGCAAACTTGACGAGATACTTCCTTATATTATAGTAATATGATGGATTTTGGTTGAGTATTTTGTTGGGTTTGGATTTGGGGGTTTTTGGTAAAAATCAAAAGTTGAGTTTTTGGAGCTTTGATAGGTTTTAAATGGTGTATTTGAGGTCTTGAAGGTGTATGGGGTGTTGATTTTGAGTTTGGGTGTGAAAAACACCATCGAAGCTCGAATTTTTCGGAAACCCGCAGGTTGCGATCTATCGCGGCTTGGCGCCGATCGATCGCGACATGTTACTGATTTTGGAAGGCGATGAATAGTCTCGACTATCGATCGCGAAGAGTAGGCGATAGATCGTGAGGGTATTGGCGATCGATCGCGGATGGCAGTGTTGCGGGCAGTGGACTCGCGCGATTGATCGCTCCTGAAGGGCGATCGATCGCAGCACTGTTTGGTTGGTTTTTTTTGGAATTTTGGAAAATGTCGGGATTTTGGAAACGGGGTTTAAATAGCCAACTTTTGGGGCAATGTCTACATTCCATTGGGAATGCTATACTTTTAAAATGGATTGGTTGGAGCCAAAGTTTAAAACGGATTTCTTGGTTGGGTTTTTGGCTATCATTTTATAAAATGGAATATTTTGGGTACTATGGATGCTTAGCCGGGGGGCTTCTATTTTGGTAATCGTCATGGATGGACGATAGGTTTGGAAGTTGTGAACGTGCTTGGGTACGTGATTGCATACCTATGTTTAATTGGGAGTTATTTGCATGTTATCACTTAACTCATCGGGTCGTGGGACTCAGGCAAGGTTGGACTCGAACTACGGAGTTATAAGGTACGTATGATGTACGAGCATAGCCCTTTAATATAATTGCAATTGTTGAGTGCGTGGTACAGTGTATTGCAATGAATGTGTATGGAAATGCATGATATATGATATTAGCAATAAACGGATATTGAAATGCATGGTTTATGGTATTTGCTACAAATGTATATATATGCATTGGGAATTATATGGTGCCGCTTTTGAGCGAGCAATGATTGGATGTTGTCGCCTTGAGCGAACATCGGTTGTGACACCATTGCTGTTGAGCATGTGTGAGAATGAAATGCCGCTATTGTAGAGCGAGCAATGAAATAGAAATATGGAACCATAAGTGAGATACATGGAATATCTGTAATCATTGTTTAATGATTTGGTATTATTGATTATGATATCGGTATGTGGCAAATGGATTTGTTAATTAATGTAATGATTAACTGGTATTTGGGAATTTGATGGTTTCAGTTATTTTGAGAACAGGGACAATACAGGGAATCCCGGATGAGGATGATACCATCCAGGGAGCATCTTTTATATTTAATAGCATTTACATTTTTGTAAATTATGAATTGTGTTATTGTGATTATCGGTTTGGTGGTATTGGTATGCTCACCCCGTGTGGGGGCTGTCTCTGTTGGGGCAGGTGATTAGGTACATCGATGGCTTTGGAGATGAGCTCGAGCTATGGATTGGAGGTGCTTCCAGGGATTGAAGTACCAGTGACGGTATTGAGCACCGTGTTTTATACATTTGATACACAAATACTTATTTGATGCTCGTATGTGAGCACTATTATGTGTATGGTATGATAAAAAGGCAAGGACCTTTCTCTCTTTATTTATGAGTTGCATGCAATTATTTATTGAATTGCTAAATGAACTGAGAACATGTTAGTGTATTATAATCGTGCATGATATGTATGTGGATTTGGTTGGGGGAAACTAGACATTATCTGGAATGAAATAAAGAATTTTATTATTGGCATGATTTGCTATGTTGACAAGTGGGTTTTCCCTTACATATATGATTACATGCACTAAATACTTGGATTAATACACTAATAACGGGTTAAGGGCACGGGGGTACTTACATTAGTGGTATCAGAGCAGTGGTTTGCTCTTTGGGGCTGTTGAGGGCCTAGGATCATATTGATGGAAATGAATAGCACATAATTATGCATGATGATAGTTAGTGTTGTATGACACAGCTATTTTGCTTATGTGCATTTATGATATGTGATCATAGTGGAACAATTATATGTCATGACATCTATGGAATCATAATATAATCTGTTAATTATGATTGTGAGTTTTGGCATAGGGACAACCAAAGGGAGCATTTTGAAATGCATTGAGATACAGGAAGTACTTTGTACTCATGGTTTCTACATTTACTTATTATAATCATATTGTGGTGAATATGGATTATTATATGCTCATGGTTTGGGATTGCTTCAGGGACGTTATGACATGAAGGGCTAAGGCCAGGGTTGAAAGACACGAAACGGTAACCTGTATTTTATATACATCATGGATTATGCATTGTTGTTGCATATGTATTGGAGTGATGATTTCAATGCTTTGCCGCCAAATGTTGAAGCGAGGTATTGCCACATGTCACATTTGAGCGAGGTGCATTAAAATACACTCATTGTGGTTGTATATATTGGAGTGATGATTTTAATGCTTTGGCGCTAAATGTTGAAGCGAGGGTATTGCCGCATGTCACATTTGAAGCGAGGTGCATTAAAATACACTAATGGTGATGTATATTTGTTGGGATATGCCCTAAGACAAGTCATTAGATGATTGTTTATGGCATACAATGTATTATGATTTTATAAATGGCAAATCATTATTATATATTATTCGAATATCTGTGCAATATGAATTGATATATAAGTTAATGTCCTTAGAATAATATTGTATTATTCTTAAAGATTGTCCATAGTCAAGTATTATCATAAATCAGGATAATGATAATACATTGTGGGGTCCTCGTTACTTAATCCATTATGTATCATATTAACGTACATACGTGAGTCTGAATTAAGTAAAAACATGCACTGATTAAGAGTTTCTAACTAGTTAAGTTGTTACAAGATTATAAAAACCTAACCAACTATACATCACATGTACAAGTAACAACCTAATCCAAAATAACTCATAGGCAGTGGTTCAGCTCGCAGCGGAAAATGACTCACATCCCGTCTCCCCACGTCTATGAGTACCTACAGAAACATTCACACAATGAGTATAGAGAACAGCTATCTCAGTGCAATATCAAAACACAATATCAATATCAATGATAAAGCACAATAAATCATCTAACGTGAATGTTCTGTATCATGCATCCACAAATGCACTATGTCATGACATGTCTCAACAATTACCCTATTATCACGAGCCCCATATGATATGCCTATTCAGCTCAATATGTCAGTGGAACCACATCACATCTTCATATTAGCAGCACATATCATAGTACCATACTCATCTGTGATAATAGCCAGAGCATATACCCACACCAGGTGTATATCTCTCAAGCCAAAGCATATGTAGTATATCTATCGTGGCAACGATCCCAGCCAAAGCATATACCACACCAGGCATATCTATCAAGGCACTGATCTTACCAAAGCATATACACATATGTATCAAGGCATCCATCCCAATCATATGAAATCCATGTATGTACATGCATATGATACTACCAATCATATGATACACCAATAACATAAATCATATGATATCAAAACCATAACATCATCATCACATCATATCTATACTCCGCACGTCAACACGTACCTGTCGTGCAATGCAAAAGATGTAAATCAGGCGTCAATGTGTAACCGCCTCGTTGTCCTGTCCCCTGTGATGATGCTACAACAATGCCAATAATATATCATGTTATAATAGGCATTAAATCAAACTCAACAAAATATAACATTTTTCAAAACTTAACCCTGGCGATCGATCTCATGCTTTGAGGCGATCGATTTCCTAACGTTTTGATCTTCGGCGATCGATCTCCTAATTGCAAGCGATCGGTCGCCTCTCCTTTGAAAAACCTACTGCCTCAAGGCGATCGATTGCCTACTTTGAAGCGATCGATCGCTCAAACACCGACTTACCCATGTTTAGCCATAGGCGATCGATTGCCTAAAACGCAGCGATCGATCGCCTCCTCTGTTTCAGAAATAAACATGGCGATTTTTCAACATTCTTCATGGTATTTCTTACACAATGCATTTTCTATCCTTTAACCACAGTTCATGAAAACCTTAGGATCATATAAACATGTTTCTCATATTATAGCATCAATATCTTGGCATAAAAACAAGTTATGATTTGACATATGAATACTTGATATGCCAATGCACATACTTCATTACCAACTACACAATTCAAGTTCAAAACTATAAATTCCTTACCAATATTGTATAAATTCACTTCACTTCACTTCCTAGCTCAATTCTCAAATGAATTCCAAGCTTAAACCAAGAGGAACTTCAAAGAGTTGGAGAGGAGCTTGTGTAGGATTTTAGTAGGTGTGATTTGGTGTAGTGTGAGCTTATCAAGCTAATTTTCTTTTTAATAGCAGCTCATCCAAACTCACATGTACATGAAACTCAAACTCACAAACACACCCCATTCAAACTCAAATTCACATGTACATCCCCTCACATCTCCTCAAATGTAGGTTAAATGCACATCAAGGTGATATGCCATATGTTTCATTCATTGCCATATATCATTTTATACATGTATTAATTCATCCTTGGGTCAACCCAAACCCAATTCATATCATATCGAAATTAGTCATAATAACGATATAATCATATCACACGTGTATAAAGCAAATCGAGGCATTACATACATTGAGACTAGTAAGTTTTGATTGATGAATTAATTCATGGATATGAGATATCAAATCAACACATGGGTACATGTTAGAGAACAATGTACTGGACAGACCCACCATGAGAATGCTACATGGATAGTTATATGAGTGTCATAAGCAATTCTCATAGTGATAATAATATATGTAATCCTTACGACTTGAGATCATCAGAGATCCCAAATAAGGATTTATGTATCTTGATATTGTCAAACGTTACCTGTAACAGGGTAAACTATAAAGGCAACTATTGGATACACTACGAATTATGTAGAGGGATGTTGATTGATCAAGATAGGATTTGTCCCTCCTATATAACAGGAGAAGTGCCTTGATGTGTTGCTAGATACCGCTCATTGCTTGTGACGTAAAATGAGATTTTATGTCACTGCCAACATTACAAGATCCTATCGGGTCGCACAAAAGATTAAATCGATAAAGGGAATTAAATTCATGGGATGAATTAAATAATTAAGAAGAGTCTTAATTAAATGATTATAAGGATTTAATTAAATCATGGGTTTGGGCCCATGAGACTTTAAGAAAGTCTTGAACCTTAATTAAATCTTATACTATAAATACAAGGTTATAATTAATTGTCATGACTACAATTCATAAAATAACCTAGCCACTACTCTCAAACTCTCGGCCCCCGATATCATCTTCACTCTCGCCGCCGCCGCCGCCGCCGCCGTGAGCTTGTGTTTTTGATTGGCCGCCGTTGATCGGTTTTGAACCGTGAGTTTGGTTTTGGTTCAAGAATAAGTCTAGCAACTTGTTCTTGAACGTCCTTTGTTCGATTTGATCGTGTGGATACCATAGAGACAAATGTGCAAACTTTTGTTTGTGACTCGAGGTGCTACAACGTGGAATCTACTTCAAACACGCTACAAGGGTGAGACTCTTTTATCATTCCGATATGAATACTATGTATAGGTCCATGGTTAGGGAATCCAAATTTATTATTTCCGATGCGCATTGCTTGTTGGATTCCTTACAATACTGGGATGTGGAATATGCATTGTGTTGCAGGTAAAGATGAAATGCTTGATGAATATCCCATGAGTTGTTGTTATGGATGAGTGATGATTTTAAATGCTTTGCCGCTGTCACTTGACTCGATGATAGAATACTTGCTGCTGTCATCATAGCAAGGAGTATTGCCGCATGTCGCATTTGAGCGAGGTTATTCGATGCCGCTGATATGTCGAAGCGAGGGGTATTAGTACCGCGGTCATGAAAAGCGAGGTGCATTAAAATACACTACTATAACAAGACTAAGGATCGGCTATTCTATTGGCGATGGTTTATGCCACCCGGTATTCATAGCGATGGTTCATTCCGCTATTCTATTGGCGATGGTTTATGCCACGGGGTATTCATAGCGATGGTTCATTCCGCTATTCTATTGGCGAAGGTTTATGCCGCCGTGTATTCATAGCGATGGTTCGTTCCGCTATTCTATTGGCGATGGTTTATGCCGCCGGGTATTCATAGCGATGGTTCATTCCGCTATTCTATTGGCGACGGTTTATGCCACCGGGTACTCATAGCGATGGTTCATTCGGCTATTCTATTGACGATGGTTTATGCCGCCGGGTATTCATAGAGATGGTTCATTCCGCTATTCTATTGGCGATGGTTTATGCCGCCGGGTATTCTTAGCGATGGTTCATTCCGCTATGCTATTGGCGATGGTTTAAGCCGCCGTGTATCTTAATGATTGTGCATTCCGCTAGTTTATTGGCGATGGTTCATGCCGCCGGGTATTATATAGCGACGGGTCATTCCGCTACATCTATGGCGATGGTTCATACCGCCGGATATCTATAGCGATGTTTTATGCCGCTGACTCTATGGCGAGGGATCATGCCGCTGATTCTATAGCAATGGGTTATACCGCTATGTACATAGCGCTAGACTACGCCACCTACGAGCGATGGGTGATGATTGCGTGCCACCGTTGGACGATGGAGACAGGTATGACGCTATCTTGTTAGCGATGAGGTATGGTATATTGCTGTTTTATTAGCATTATTGTGGATGGCATGGGTTGATATACATATACCGTCACGTGTTTGATGATGAGATTATGCACGTCGTGTGTCGATATGTATCGTCACGAGTTGACGATGTTGTTTTGGGTGTCATATGTTGACATGTACCGTCACGGGATGACGATGACATAGTGGATGTCTATGTAGACGCGTAGCGTCGTTTTGATGAATAATACATTTATGTATATGTATTTAATCGTATGGTTTGAGTGCCAATGGTGAGCACATGGTAATGTCTGAGTCACTAGTTGAGCGAGACCATTATGCCGAGCAGGTTGCTCGAAGAATTGTTGGGTGCGTTGTACAGGAAGTGTACCGCAGCACATTTTTTGAGGTATATATTTTACGAGTAGTGTTGCCTTTGGGTATACTCGTTGGAATGGCTATGGCCAAGTGACTGGTAATATGAGTAGTTGTTGAGAAAACTACTGCTTATACCGAGGTGACATGTGGTGGACATGGTCACACCCACCCCTGAGGGTGTGGAATAAATCCTACGGAACTAGGATTGCTTTGTGGTCGAGTAAGGACACCGGTATGTCCGTTGTGCCTTATTGATTAGAGAAATGCTAGGTGATGACCCACTACTCTAATAGTTTGTACAGTATGGTGTACCGGGATGGAACTTGATGCGTCGGAAGGTTTAGTATAAACCTAAGGAGGCAACAACTTGCTAGCCGGGTATTATTGCAGTGCTATACTGTGCTTGTGATAGCCATTATACTGCTCGTTGGATTCAAGTTTGGTAAATCGTACGGTGATACGATGAGGGTTTATGGTAGACTCTTGTAGTCTCTATGTGGCATGATGATTGAGGCAGGGAATACCTCACAGGGACGTTTATACGTCAAATGTAAAGGGACTTGTACTGGGACAGCTCAATTCTGTTGGGAGACCAACGTGAATGTCGACAAGTTATTTTTGGCTCGGGTTGAGCATCTTGCATATGGCATGCAATGGGGAACGCAATTGGATTTGTGAGATTTAGTTAGTGGGGTAACACTACTATATTAATTTTATCTCTTGGAGATATTTGGATTGTACTGTCATGGAGACAGCTGGTACCGATCGTGGGTTGATTGTAAATCAACCATGGTAAGCACTACTGGTGTTGGACCGAGTAGTGGAATTCTTACCTTTCGATGAGACGTCGAGGAGACGTCTCCGGGGTAATGCTCGAGGTTGTGGAGTACTATGGCTTTAGTACAGAGCATCATTAGATTGAGTATACATGGCGTATACGGGTTTCGGTTTGGTAATAGTGGCTTTGATGCACTATTCTGAACCAGTTGCGTATTTTTGGTTCTGGGATATGTTTAGATATAAATATATCCAGGTTTACCGAACGACGGTTCGAGGTTGGAGGGTCATGAGTCCATGACATTTTTCCTTGTGAGGAAGGTAGTATTGATATACCTACCGATTGAGAATATTTGGGAGATTCAATGAGTCTGTTTGTGAGGTGTTGATGTTGGAATCACACCATTGATCGTTGGTCTGTCAATCATTATTCTCTGCGAGGTGAGAATAGCTGGGGATTGACAGTTGGTTTTGGGACTTTGGGTATGATTGGAGATACCCGAGTCTATTGCATTGAGTATGCTTGGGTTGATGAATCTCCGGTGAGAGATTGTGGCACCTAGAGATTGGTAATCTCGATGACACGATGCATTCTGAGGAATAATCGTGAGGTCTGGTTGACTTCCCCTGAGGAGGGATTGTCGTGTTTTGGGACCATGGTAATTCTTGCTGGTTAATTCGATAGCCTCCCTGTGTTAGGATTGTTGAATCCTAGGGTAAACGAGGGATGACCAGAATTCAGATTGGTTAAGTGTTGTGGTTGACACGTGTGGCGGGAATGCAATTGATTGTTCTTGCATGTCCTTTCGAGAACTTGAGACTTTGTGGAGTCTCGATAGTGTGTCTGGACCAAGATATGATTCTTGGAACACCCGGATGCAGACATCTTTGGAGATGTGTTTTGTGTTGGTCGGTGGCCATGTTGTTGCCCAATCCGTGTTGCAATGTGGTGCAACTACTCCTTCGATGGAGATGAGTTTGGAAGTGGAAGCCAGATGTAGTTTAGGTACACTGTTGTGTACTGATGGTTTCCTTGGCAACGATGTATGTTTAACATCGTGGGATGGATTGTTGAGATATCGTCGAGGCGATATCTATTTTGGAATCAAGGATGATTCGGTTGATTTGCAGTTATGGTTGGCTGACTGCTTTGAAATCGTTGGCGTTGGGATATGCTGACGTTCTGTTGCGGTTGAAATAATTTGGGAGGTTTATCCCATTCTAGGTTTTGGTGCGAGGTCTGTATCCTTGCAGTAGGTGTGTCATTCATGACATGTTCATGATTCGAAGATGTGAATCCGTTTGAATTTTTGTAATCTCGGCAATACGTGGAGTACGCCGTGCAAATTTTGAGGATGAAATTTTATTAGTGGGGGATAATTGTGATGCCCGGGAATTATTGGTGTTAATTCCGGTGTGGTTATAATCCTTAATGGATTTTAATTGTGGCAATTGTGAATTAATTGTGGTTTTGGGACTCCCGGGGATTTTAAATCCGGTTTTTGGAGTCGTTGGATCCAAGGGATGAGATTATATTCTCATCGTGGTGATAACCTTGGAATTGGGGTTTTGGTGGGATTTGGGGGCCCGGAGTACTTTGTACTGGGGCTGGTAATGAAAATAGAGATTGAGAGGTAATTATTGAAAACATATGATTTTTAATGAATCACGGTGTATTTGTGGAGGTATTGGTATTTTGGAGTCTTGGTACTATATATGCCAAGTGCACTCGGTGTTTCGTCATTGCACGAAATATCCTATCTCTCTCTTCTCTCCCACTCTCTCCTCGCTTCCCACCCTTTCCCCCCAAACCCCTCTTTTTCTTCCCTTGAAGAAATGGCTCGAGGCTTGGCCCGGGAGCCGGATTTCTCGAAGATAATAAGATATTGTTCTTCACCTTGTTCTTATCTTCAATTTGATAGTAATATGGTGGATTTTGGTTGAGTATTTTGTTGGCTTTGGAATTGGGGTTTTTTTAAAAAAAAATCCAAAGTTGAGTTTTTGGAGCTTTTTGATAGGTTTTAAATGGTGTATTTGAGGTATTGAAGGTGTATTGGGTGTTGGTTTTGAGTTTGGGTGTGAAAAACACAATTGAAGCTCGAATTTTTTGGAAACCCGCAGATCGCAATCGATTGCGGCTTGGCGCCGATCGATCACGACATGTTACTATTTTGGAAGGTGATGAATAGTCTCGGCGATCGATCGCGAAGAGTAGGCGATCGATCGCGAGGGTCTTGGCGATCGATCGCGAGTTTTGGCGATCGATCGCGGATGGCAGTGTTGCGGGAAGTGGACTCGCGCGATCGATCGCGCCTGAAGGCGATCGATCGCTGCACTGTTTGGTTGGTTTTTTTTTGGAATTTTGGAAAATGTCAGGATTTTGGAAACAGGGTTTATATAGCCGATTTCCGGGGCAATGTCTACATTCCATTGAGAATGCTATACTTTTAAAATGGATTGGTTGGAGCCAAAGTTTAATAAAACGGATTTCTTGGTTGGGTTTTTGGCTATCATTTTAACTTATAAAATTGAATATTTTGGGTACTATGCATGCTTAGCCCGGGGGCTTCTATTTTGGTAATCGTCATGGATGGACGATAGGTTTGGAAGTTGTGAACGTGCTTGGGCACGTGATTGCATGCCTATGTTTAATTGGGAGTTATTTGCATGTTAGCACTTAACTCATCGGGTCGTGGGACTCAGGCAAGGTTGGACTCAAACTACGGAGTTATAAGGTACGTATAACATACGAGCATAACCCTTTAATATAATTGCAATTGTTGAGTGCGTGGTACACTGTATTGCAATGCATGTGTATGGAAATGCATGATATATGATATATTAGCAATAAACAGATATTGAAATGCATGGTTTATGGTATTTGCTACAAATGTATATATATGCATTGGGAATTATATGGTGCCACTTTTGAGCGAGCAATGATTGGGATGTTGTCGCCTTGAGCGAACATCGGTTGTGACGCCACTGCTGTTGAGCATGCGTGAGAATGAAATGCCGCTATTGTAGAGCGAGCAATGAAATAGAGATATGGAACCATAAGTGAGATACATGGAATATCTGTAATCATTGTTTAATGATTTGGTATTATTGATTATGATATCGGTATGTGGCAAATGGATTTGTTAATTAATGTAATGATTAACTGGTATTTGGGAATTTGATGGTTTCAGTTATTTTGAGAACAGGGACAATACAGGGAATCCCGGATGAGGATGATACCATCCAGGGAGCATCTTTTATATTTAATAGCATTTACATTTTTGTAAATTATGAATTGTGTTATTGTGATTATCGGTTTGGTGGTATTGGTATGCTCACCCCGTGTGGGGGCTGTCTCTGTTGGGGCAGGTGATTAGGTATATCGATGGCTTTGGAGTTGAGTTCGAGCTATGGATTGGAGCTGCTTCCAGGGATCGAAGTACCAGTGACGGTATTGAGCACCGTGTTTTATACATTTGATACACACATACTTATTTGATGCTCGTATGTGAGCACTATTATGTGTATATGGTATGTATAAAAAGGCAAGGGCCTTTCTCTCTTCATTTATGAGTTGCATGCAATTATTTATTGAATTGTTAAATGAACTGAGAACATGTTAGTGTATTATACTGGTGCATGATATGTATGTGGATTTGGTTGGGGGAAACTAGACATTATATGGAATGATGTAAAGAATTTTATTATTGGCATGATTTGCTATGTTGACAAGTGGGTTTTCCTTTACATATATGATTACATGCACTAAATACTTGGATTAATACACTAATAACGGGTTAAGGGCACGTGGGTCCTTGCACTATATGTTGAACTGCAGTATGTGATTACGAGATACATTGAACTTCATGATAAATGATGACATTACATATTGAGATGCATCACATGAGATTATGATATTGCATGATGCATTGACACGCATGGACATTGAACACGTCATGTTGATCCTATCGATTCTTTCGTTGATACCCATATCTTTCCATTGGTATGTGATATGTGTCTGGGGATAATAGGCACGCTGATGGCTCGACGGAGTGAGTGAGCTGAGAGCTGTCGTATCGACGAGTGTGCCGATGTCGCCCAGACACGAGGGATGATGGACCACCGATGGCTCGACTGAGAGAGATGTAGTAGCGACGAGCGTGTCGACGCCCTGCTCGAGCTTGATGATTTGATTGATGATCTTCCATTGGACTCCTGCGATCTTGATATTGGAGATTTGATACCCCTCATATGCATTTGCATTCATGCACAGCATGCATCGCATGATATTTTTTCGTTCATTGTGATTTTACCTATTTCTAGTACTGGGGTTCTGACCCTCCTTCGCGGGGGCTGTCATGTCTTTGCTGTATGGACATGACAGGCATTGCAGGTGGACTAATGCCATATGCTCAAGAGGAAGCATCCAGGAGTACTAGAGCTCCGTGAGCACGAGCTCATGTTTTTATTATCTTGTCTTTTTCCCAATATGGTATTAATGAATTTCAAAGACCTACGTTTATTCACCGGGGGATGCCCCGAGTATTTTGTATGCTGACATATTTCCATACTTTCGAAACCTTATTGATGTTTAAACGATGGTTCTGTGATAATTAAATGCATGATTAGGACCGGGCCCTTACAGTTGGTATCAGAGCATAATCTGTGATATGCTCGAACTAGAGTTAGGACACTGAGTCTAGTCATAAATAAAATTTTGCGCATGTTCTTTACTACATGTCTTATTTGCTACTGCATGCTATATTTCATGTTATCAATATTAGTTTGAACTCAGGCATGATTATATGTTTCTGGCATAGAACGATATATGTAAGCTCTTACGAAGTTGTTTAAGTATAACCTGATGAGATTTAAAGAATTGTACCTTTCCTTTCAAAATTTAACACGTACCTCTTTTAGAATGGCACCTGTAAATCGAGGACGGAATGGCAAGGGAGTTTTGAAAGAAGCTGCGTCGGAACAGAACGCAAGCCATGATGATAATATAGATGAATTGGCGCAACAAGTTGAGAAGTTAGATAAGGGAGAAGTCGTGGCGCGTTTCCAGAATATGTGACAACCGAAGTTCCATGGTACTGATATTGGGGAATCGGGTATCTATTCGATCTAGTCGGATATACGCCTAAGCTAGCAGTTTTCCAGCTGAACGATAGAGCTCAGCTATGGTGGGAAGCAGCCAGAACAGGATTGTGCGAATCAGGAATAATCATCACTTGGGACATTTTCAAAACCCAATTCTTGGAGCAATACTCTCCTCCATCCTACTACATTGCTAAGGAAGCCGAATTCAATATTCTAGTGCAAGGAAGTATGAATGTTGCTGAATATGCATCCCAGTTTTATGCACTCTTGAGTTATGTTCTTATGTGGCTGGGAATTCCAAGGCAAGGTATACCCGGTTCGTAAATGGCTTGCACCCATCCATCTACACTTTTGTTGTCTCCGGAGATGTTACTACATTCATTGAGGCTATTGAGAGAGCCAAGAGAGCCGAAGCCGCATTGTTGAGGGCGAGTACTCAGCTTTCCCCACAGTTATCTCAAGGTGATGCATATCCTCCTATGGGAGCCTACCAGCAACCCCAGCCGCAGCAGCAGCAACGACATCAAAGGCCCCAACAATTTCCGAAGCAGCACGGGTTTAAGCCAAGGGCAAGAAATTTAAAAGATATCCGTCCAGTTCGTCCAGCTCCAGTGGTTCCAGGGGTTTTATGGGAGCACCATTCATAAAGTCTTGTGGTCATTATGGAGGAAAACACCCTACGGAGCAATGTGAAGGAGTGACAGGACTTGCTACAACTGCGGTCAGACAGGGCATTATGCTAGAGCTTGCCCATCTCGTGCTAAGGGATTTATGCAGCCTCAGCAGCCTCGCCCCATGCTAGGGGTGGTTTTCAGGGAGGCCATCAGACTCGACCCACCCAGTCCTATCAGCAGTCGAGTTACCCACAGATCAGGGGTAATACTCCGCAGTCTTATCCTGGACCACATCAGGCTATAGTGTATGAGTTGACAGAGGATCATTCATTGCATTGCATCCAATTTTGTTGATGAGCATGAGTTAGAGTCTATGTCCCTTAAGGAGACTTCTATTGTATCCACTCCGGCTGGTAGGATCATCCTAGCCAGTTCTACTGTACTAAATTGTGTACTACCATTTGATGATAGTATCATGATCACAAACTTAATGATTTTGCCAATGCATGATTTTGATTGCATTGTGTACATGGATACTCTGACAAATTACCGAGCTACGGTGGATTGTTTCCATGGTATTGTTCGATTTCGACCACATTATGGTCCTAAATGGAATTTCTATGGCAGAGGGTCACTTGTGAAAATCTCATTAGTATCTGCTATGGAGATGTTTCGACTTTTATCCTTAGAAAATGAGGGATACATGATATATGCAGTGGATACCACAAAGCAAGGGCCGGAATTGTCTAATATTCCAGTGGTGAAAGATTTTACAGATGTATTCCAGGAGAAAATTCCAGGGTTTTCGCCCATTCGAGAGATCGATTTTAGTATTGAGTTGATGCCGGGCACAACACCAATTTCTAAAACTCCGTATCGAATGACACCGGCAGAATTGAAAGAACAGTTGCATGATCTTCTTGAGAAAGGCTATATATGGCCAAGTATGTCACCGTGGGGCTCGTCAGTACTGTTCGTGAAAAAGAAAGATGGTACAATGAGAATGTGTATCGACTATAGGCAACTCAATCGAGTCGTTGTGAAGAATAAGTACACGCTGCCTAGGATCGATGATCTATTCGATCAACTCCAGACATCTGTTTATTTAAAAATTGATCTTCGCTCGGGTTACAATCAGCTCCGAGTCAGAGAAGATTATGTTCCGAAGACATCTTTCGGGACCAGATATGGGCATTTTGAATTCTTGGTGATGCCTTTTGGTCTGACTAATGCACCAGCAGTGTTCATGGACTTAATGAATAGAGTGTTCAGAAATTTCTGGATAAATTCGTGATAGTATTCATTGACGATATGTTGGTGTACTCGAGATCCCGGAAGGACTATAAGGAGCACTTACGATTGGTTCTGCAGACCCTTCAAGAGGCCCAGTTTTATACGAAATTATCTAAGTGTGAATTCTAGCTGGTCCAAGTAATATTCTTGGGTCATGTGATATCAGCACAAGGGATATCTGTTGATCCTAGTAAAGTGGAAGCAGTGAAGAAAATTGGCCCAGACCAAGCAGTGTGCATGAAGTCCGTAGTTTCATGGGTTTGGCCGGCTATTACAGGTGATTTATTGAGGTTTTATCTTGATAGCCCGGTCTATCACACAGTTGACCAAGAAGAACCAGAGTTTTATTTGGTCAGATGACTGTGATAATAGTTTCCAAGAGTTGAAACAGAAATTGACCACAACCTCAGTGTTAGCTCTACCATCTGGAGCAGGGGGATTTGTGGTTTTTGCCCATGCGTCAGCCAGAGGATTGGGATGTGTTCTTATGCAGCATGGTAATTGCTTATGCTTCGAGACAACTTAAGACTCATGAATCTCGATACCCTTTTATGACCTCGAGTTGGCAACCATCGTCTTTGCCCTGAAAATTTGGAGGCACTACCTCTGATGTGAACATTTCATTATTTACTCCGATCATAAGAGCTTGAAATACGTATTCACTCAGTCAGTTCTGAACATGAGGCAGCGACGATGGATTGACTTGCTAAAAGATTTTGACTGTGAGATCCAATACCAACCAGGGAAGATGAATCTGGTAGCCGATGCTCTGAGCCGAAAAGTTCAAGATGTAGTAGTAGCATCGATCCATATCTGGCAAAACTATGATGAACTATGCACTGTTGGGTGGACTTATAAGTTACATGGAGAATGTTTCCTCGTCTCCGCGATGCAATTCGAGCCACATATCATCTCGTCAATCAAAAAGACTCAAGAGACGGATCCATACATTCACAAGTTAAAAGAGGCAATTTTTGTTGGCCACCCATCCAGATTCAATGTATCCCCCCCCCCCCCCCCCGATTGTTGGTTACAGATGGATGGCAGGTTAGTGGTACCAAATCTTATAAACTTGAAAGAAGCAATATTTCAGGAGGCGCACTGCAGTTGCCATAGCGTTCACCCAGGGAGCCGAAAGATGTACCTTACATTGAAACCCCACTTCTGGTGGGAAGGTATAAAGAAAGATGTTGCCGAGTTTGTAGCAAGATGCTTGACTTGTCAACAGGTTAAAGCGGAAAGGATGAGACCGGGTGGTATGCTGCAAAGTTTAGAAATGCCACATTGGAACTGGGAGCACATTGCTATGGATTTTGTGACACATTTGCCCAGATCAAACAGAGGTTGTGATGTAATCTGGGTTGTGGTTGACCGATTATCCAAGTCAGCACATTTTATACCATATGAGCGTACCTACTCGTACAAGAAGATGGCGTGATTGTATGTGGACAATGTAGTTCGGATACATGGAGTACCAGTTTCCATTGTCTCCGACAGGGATCCAAGATTTACATCAAAGTTTTGGAGCAGCTTTCAGAATGCCATGGGTACCAAATTAGCGATGAGAACCACCTACCACCCACAGACAGATGGCCAAACAGAGAGAACCATCCAAACACTTGAGGACATGTTGTGGTTAGTGGTGATGGATTTTGGTGGTAATTGGCAAGAATCACTATCATTGGTCAAATTTTCTTACAACAATAGTTTCAAAACACCTATCGGGATGGAACCGTTTGGGGCCTTATATGGAAAGAAATGTTAATCCCCGGTATGCTGGAACGAGACTGGTGAGAGGCAGTAGGCTCAACCTGAGCTTCTAGAGAAAATGCAATGAAAGATTGAATTAATTCTAAAGAGAATGAAAGCAGCTCATGATAGGCAAGCCAGTTATGCAAATAAAAGGGGAAGACCGTTGGAATTCCAAGTTGGAAACAGAGTATTCTTGAAAGTGTAACCTTTCCGTGGGACGATGCGTTTTGGGTGCCGAGGTAAGTTATCACCTCGCTATATTGGTCCCTATCAGATCGTAGAAAAGATTAGAGCATGGCATACCAATTAGCTTTGCCACAACATTTGTCGCTTATACATGATGTCTTTCATGTATCCATGTCGAGGAAGTATGAACCGGATCCATCTCACGTTTTGCAGCCTGGGGAAATTGAGGTAGACAGTTCTTTGTCTTATGTGGAACACCCGATCAGAGTCTTGACAGAAAAGAGAAAGTATTAAGAAACAAGACTATTCCCTTAGCGCTCATACAGTGGAGCCGACATGGCATAGAAGAATCTAGATGGTAGTTAGAGGCCAATATGCGACAAGAATGATCGCACTTATTCGAAGATACTTCTTTGTATCCCATGCCTATTGCCTATGATTACCCGATGTATTTGTAAACCGAATTAATGGAATTCATGTTTTGAATTAGTGTCTTTTCGGATTTCGAGGACGAAATATTTTAAAGGGGGGAGGAAATGTAAGGCCCCGTTGCTAATTAAGCCGGAGAATTAACGATTAAGCAAAGCCGGGTGATTAAAAGTTGAGTTACGAGTTATGGTGTTCCGGATAACAACACCTTATTTTTAATTTAGTTAAAATACATCAAAATATTCATGTTTGCATGCAATTTTTGGCCAACAATATTGCCAGACACATCATCAAACACCACCATGGACACTTGGAGGATCTTGGCATGAAAATCATTAAAAAAATCCAACCTTTTTCCCTAGTTTCCATCGCACTTCTCACATTTATTAAGGCTTGGTTTTGTATCTTTCCAACTCAAAACCATCTGATTTCACTCCACCAAATTCGAAGATCCTCCCAAAAATTCCTTAGAGAAAAATGGTGAGAAATCCCCATGCAAGCTTAGCTTGAAGAAGGTGGGAGAAAGGAAGCATAGCTTTTTCAAGAATTTTGAAGATTAAGAGCTTGGAGTTAGATTGGTGGTGGATTTAATCTGAACTACAAGGGTATGATTCCTTTTCAAACTAGTGGTTTTGGTTGATTAAAATAGAAAAGCTAGGAAGAAGCATGATAATGTTGATCTCATTTTGATAAAACAGAATTTGCAGAAAATATGTTCATGGTAGTATGTTGTTTCATGTTTTTGACCATCTTAGTCTTCGAATTTGACTTTAAGCAAAATATAAATTCTACATATTTGCGTTTTCATACTATGGCCAAACTTTGAGATGATTTGGACTTAAAATGAGTGAGATATGCTTATATTACTAAGGTGTGTCAGATTGGGCTCTGCAAGTACTGTAAATGCACATGCAGTGAAGAATTCCAAACTTTTGACCATTTTCCTTTTTGATTTTGATGTCGGACATTTCACAAAAGTTATATACATTTGTGTTTTCTTTCTGCGGCCGAAATTTGAGACTATTTGGATTTAAAATGAGGACTTTATGCCATGTTTACTAAAACCGCCACATTAGTATTTCGGAAATTCTGGCGAGCTTTTAAATGTGTCATATATTTTTTTTTATCTAAACTACATCTAGATGGTCAAACCAGCCTTAACATATCAAATGAGAGTTGTAGACCTTTGCGTGGTCAAACGTTACGAACTAGAATCAGGCCATTCGGAGGTTGTATGAATTTATTGTGATTTTTATACAAAAGTGGGTCAAACTGAAATTTGAAGAAAAGTAAAATAGTCATCCTTGAAAATTGAAGTAGATATTATGTCCTACTTGAACAATTAGTGATATTTTTGTAGTGCACATGACCAGGTTTAATAATTCCGGGGTTGTCGAGGAGCACTCGGTAGAGTTAGTTCTGGTCCGAGTTACGTAGAAAACCGATTCTATCACGATGTCTGACAAAGACATGTGATGTTACCGAGGTATGATTTACTTATCATTACTTGTTACATATGTGACTATATGACATGTTGAACTGCAGTATGTGATAAACATCATACATTGAACTTCATGATATATGATGACAGGACATATTGAAATGAATCACATGAGAATATGATCTTGCATGATGCATTGGCACGCATGGACATTGAACACGTCGTGTTGATCCTATCGATTCTTTCGTTGATACCCATATCTTTCCGTTGGTATCTGTGATGCGTGTCTGGGGATGATGGGCACGCCGATGGATCGGCGGAGAAAGTGAGCTGAGAGATGCAGTAGCGACGAGCGTGCCGACGTCGCCCAGACACGAGGGACGATGGACCGGCGATGGCTCGACTGAAAGAGATTCGAAGCGACGAGCGTGTCGACGCCCTACTCGAGCTTGATGATTTGATTGATGATCTTCCATTGGACTCCTGAGATCTTGATATTGGAGATTTGATACCCCTCATATGCATTTTGTAATGCCCGGAATAAATTTTAAATATTTATTTGTTGATAATTGCGATAATTATGAGATAATTACGGAATTCAACTACTGGGAATTTTATTGGGAGCGGAGTTGGGATAAATTATTCCGGGATTGAATTTATAATGTTAATTAAATTTAAGGGGATTTTTATTAATAATAATGTGGATTATTTGAGATTGAGTTATAAATTAAATTAGTAGGGTATTGAGATAGATTTGAATGGTATGGATTAAATTTAGGGTTGGCCCAACAAAACACACACCAACTCCCAAACACACACTAAAAATCGATGTGTTCTCTCCTTCCCTCGACCGATCGCCCCTCTTCTTTTTTCTTCCTTTCTCTCGCTCAAAATCGCACATCAAGAGGAACGATGGATTCCAGGCCAATCTTTCGAGATTTCAGCAGGTTTGAATGTAGGATTCTGCCTTATTTTTGTTGTTGCTCATTTCCCTTGAAAATGTTGGTTTAGGGTCGATTTTGTTGCGGTTTTTGGGAGCTTTTATCGTCGGTAGTTCTTTGATTTTTTTGTCCAAGGAACTTCGATTCTTGTTTGATCAGTTCTCATTGTTTGGTTAATGTTTTGGCTTGGTTAAATCATGGAATTATGGGTTACCTAGACTGCCATTGACATTTCGATTTCTCCCCTGTCTTGGATCGAAAATCTTACAGCTTTGGATTGAAATTTTTGCTGTTTTCTTTGGCTCGATTTCCTGCTGCTTTGATCAAATTTATTGCTGTTTGTGTTCGATTATTGTGGTAGAATTGATGAATGTTCCGGTAGCCTTATCTCCGAGCGAGGGAGGTACTTGCCGCTGTCATATGAAGCGATGGTAGTATGATATTTGCCGATGTCATGTCTAAGCGAGGTAACATGCCGCTGTCATTGTCGAAGCGAGGGATATCATATGATGCCGCTATATGTCGAAGCGAGGGGTCCTAAAATTCCGCTGTTGTATTGGGACCGGACCAGTCACAATTCTAGTGATTAATGTGGAATATTGTGGTTATAACTGGAACGTGGTATCAATCATTATATTGTGAACTGTTGTATTAACCTGGATGCAGGTACATGGAGCTAGTGGAAGTTCCGGTGGTTGTTATATTCGAGCGAGGGAGGTACTTGCCGCTGTCATATGAAGCGATGGTAATATGATATTTGCCGATGTCATGTCGAAGCGATGTACATGCCGCTGTCATTGTCGAAGCGAGGGATATCATATGATGCCGCTATATGTCGAAGCGAGGGGTCCTAAAATTCCGCTGCTATAACAAGATCGGAACAACCACATTATCGATATTGATAGCGACGTCTCATTCCGCTATATTGGTTGGCGATGGTTCATGCCGCCAGGTATATTGATAGCGATGTTTCATTCCGCTATATTGGTTGGCGAGGGTTCATGCCGCCCGGTATATTGATAGCGATGTTTCATTCCGCTATATTGGTTGGCGATGGTTGAGGGTTCATGCCGCCAGGTATATTGATAGCGATGTTTCATTCCGCTATATTGGTTGGCGATGGTTCATGCCGCCAGGTACATGTATAGCGATGCCTCTTTCCGCTATGTCATTGGCGATGGATCATGCCGCCAGACATGTGTTTAGCGATGGTGCATTCCACTGATTCCATGGCGATGGTTCTTGCCGCCGATTATATATATAGCGACGTCTCATTCCGCTATTCTGTTGATGATGAGTATATCAAATTGTGTATTGATATGAAATCATATTTTGTGGAATATTTATGTTGAGAGCAGGGACAATTTAAAGGATCAAGTGTGGATCAACTGTGTAAAATGGCAATAGAAGTTGTGCTATGAACAGTTATGTTATTGCTCATTGGGTACATGTGATTTAGGCCCAAGAGGATATTGGATCTATCCAGGAGGACGAAGTATCGAGGTAAACCGTTTCAGTTGGTTGAACATATTGATATATGTTGATTCGAGTTATTTTGTTGATTTATATTGATTTTGAAATCATGTACATGTAAAAAAGTTGATAATGGAATTGAAATGAAACCTAGATGTGTCATAATCATATTTTGTTGCGGTAACAAGGCAAGAAGGTGTAATACCCCCGAAATATTATATGATTATGTGCTACGATGTATTTAAGAGGGTTGTGGTATTTTAAGTGGGGGATTATATTTATGATATGATGATGTGGTTTAGGGGGCATATTACGTGTTTTTAATTGTTGTATTGATGTAGTACAATTATAAAATATCAAGGGAAGATATTTTTATTCATCGTATGAAATACCGGGACACAATTAAACACCACAAACCACCCTACATGCAACCACCCCCCTAACCCATGCCAATCAAACTGTTGATAGGCTGACTTCTCACCCCACTTGGCTCAATCATTCAGCCTCATTCTTCCATCCCAAAATCTCGACCCTTCTCTCCCAAAGAAACACCAGCACTTGCTGAGTAAAAACTTGAGGAGCCTTGCCATTTTCATCCCTTGGAAGTTTCTCAAAAATCGGAGCAAAGTAGGGTAAGAAACCATGCTCTGTCTGTGTTTTTAAGCTTATTAGGTTCTTGCTTTATGTATGGTAAAAATGGCATGATAGCTTAGGTTTCTTGAAACCTTCGATTTAAATGATTAAATGGTGTTATTATGAAGCTCTCAGTATTTTTCCTTGAGCATGTTATGTGTTTTATATGAAGGATTAAAGCATGTGAACTAGGGTGTTCGAAAATCTGGGAAGATGTTTCCCCTGTTTTCTGGAAAAATGTGGATTGAGAGTGGTATTGAGGAGGTTATATTATGCATGTTAGATGGGTCTTTGGGTGAACCTTTGATTTAAGTACTTACATGAATATTTTATGAAGTTATTCACATGATAGTTTCAGCATGAAAGATGTGTTGTGAAATAGAAAAGATGGTGTGAAAAGTAGTGCTAAAAAATCTGGGGAAAATCCCGATTTTTCAGAGCTCTTGATCGATCGAGATTTGGTTCCGATCGATCGAGCGAGACAGTGGGTCTAATGTATGTTTTAAAATTGTGATGCCGATCGATCGAAGGATTTCTCGATCGATCGGTGAAGCTTCTCGATCGATCGGTAAAATACCTCGATCGATCGAGCGAGGCAGGAAGCTAAGGCACTGTTAGTGCACAGTGTCTCAATCGATCGAGACCTTGGGCCGATCGATCGAGACAGGCAGAAAGTTGAAGAATATAATGATGTTTTATTTTGTTAAGTTTATGATGTGAGATGGTTTTGAGGCATCTAAAATGGTATTATGTGGTCTTGTAGAACCATCCCAGGTACCGGCACCATCAAGGAGATAAAGTCTGTTGACTCCTCCTCTTTTTGAAAAGGTACGTAAGAGGCGTACGGGCATCGGACGGTAACACACATCTTTATACTACAACTATGCTTTTATTGCATGAGTATTCATGATGAAATGATGATGTTTATACGATGAGGTTTATACGATGTTCATACGATGATGTTTATACGATGCTTATATGATAATGTTTACATGATGATATTGTGGTAAGGTGCCACGGGGTAAGGTGCCCCACATGGTAAGTAGCCATGCGATGATATTGTGGTAAGGTGCCACGGGGTAAGGTTCCCCACATGGTAAGTAGCCATGCGATGATATTGTGGTAAGGTGCCACGGGGTAAGGTGCCCCACATGGTAAGTAGCCATGCGATGATATTGTGGTAAGGTGCCACGGGGTAAGGTGCCCCATATGCATGATTTTGAATCAGGGACAACAATAAGAAGTTAATGAATAACCAGCATATTTACTTAACCAAGATTTCATGCATTTATTATAATGTTATTATGTTGTTAAGTGAAATTGTATATGCTCATGATGTGTTGTCCCTGTAGGTACGCTTTTGGACGAAAGGACTAAGGGTCGGGTTGATGCAGTGAGCTACGAGGGACACAGGAATGTATAGGATTCAAGTGATGATTAGTATCTACTTTAGGAGTAGTGTAAATCTAAATGACATTCTTTTGGAATGTAATGAACTGTTTTTTTGAAGCTTTGTATTTTGGCCTGTAATCCTGTTAGCTCGTGTAACAACCGAAACCTTAAGATGTTACCTTAATGCATGATTAGTCCTTCCTTTGTCTATTAATCACTGTTAAGGTGGGAAGACCCCACATTAGTGGTATCAGAGCCAGGTTAGATAACTCGGGAATGAGCGAAGGGTGGCCTTAGCAATAAGTTAGCTAGGTGCTTACTTTTGAACATGTTTATATGTTTGTTATTTCATAAAGAAGAAGATGTTATGCTAACATGTTCAATTATCTAACGATGAGTTTTATGAACTGCTTTTGGTGTTGTTATTAACCCTTGCGTTGCAGCATGGCAGCAAACATAGAAGTGGGTGACGCCATTAGTGTAAATGCAAGTGCTGGGCGTACGAATCCATTGCCACCACCAGCCTTGGGCGAAGAACCCTCTGAACAGCAGTTGCTACCTGGGGAATTGAGCTTGGCTCAGTTTATGATGTATCGACCTCCGATGTTCGAGGGAACTGAATCAGGAGAGAAAGCTGAGGAATGGTTAGAGAGGATCGAACAGATATTTGTGGCAGCGCCTTGTGCAAAGACGGCCTGGATCAGATTAGCAGAATTTCAGCTGTCCAAGAAGGCACTGATGTGGTGGAAAACCACAGTGATTGAGCAAGAGGCTCAGGGACAAGAGGTGAATTGGAAGATGTTCCGAACGCGGTTTCTGAACCGCTATTTCTCAGCCGCTGCAAGACAGGCCAAGGAGGATGAGTTTACCAGTTTAAGACAAGGTACCATGCCTGTATCTGACTATGCTCTACATTACTGTTCCTTACTACGATATGTGCCACACATAGCTGCAAGCACTCAAGCGAAGATGCGGAATTTCATGAAGGGCTTGAGGCCTGAACTGTATGACAGGGTGATCACTTATGGCCCTGCGTGTTTTGATGATGCACTCTCACGAGCTGAGCTAGCTGAACTGGGAGTTGGTGCATATCCTGATGCAGTGCCACCTCCAGCACCCCCTCAGAAATCTACTTCTGACCACTTGAAGCCCAGGGGTGATCAGTTTAAGCCTAGGGGGAACACTTCAGCATCGAGATTCAGTGGCAAGAGACCCGAGAATCGATGGAAAGGAAAAGGTAGGAATGATACTCCATCTGGGAGAGGACAGCCTCAGGGAGATAGATCTGGAAGAGCTCAGTGCACTATATGTGGACTATCACACTTGGCGAAGGACTGTGTTGGCTGCTATGTCTGTGGCGACAGAGGCCACTTCGCTCGACAGTGTCCCAACAGGGGAAGACAGCAGAACCCTGCGGGGAGGCCTGCGGACAGAGCGACACCGCACAGACCACCTTTTGCACCGAGGCAGTATGGAGGTCAGCCCACGGGGCCACCTCAGGGTCAGGTGTATGCTTTGACGAGGGAGCAGGCTACAGCGGCTCCGGAGGAAGTTATAGCGGGTACGTGTCTTTTATTTACGCACCCTGCTCTTATATTGATAGACACAGGTGCGTCACACTCTTTTGTGTCGACGAGTTTTGTTGAAAGGCACCACATATGCACTTCTCCGTCCCCCATGCCTCTTATGGTCTCGACCCCCGCTGGAAGAAGTTTGACTACGGATCAGATTGTTTATGATGGCCTCATTTATTTTGAGGATAATGAGTTAAGATCAGACTTGATTGTGCTGGGAATGACAGACTTCGATTGCATTGTGGGCATCGATGTTCTGAATAAGTATCAGGCAGTGGTAGACTGTAGGCAGAGGACTGTCCGATTTAGATCTGTATTGGGAGTCCAGTGGACATTTTATGGGGATGGTTCCCGTCCGAAGATTCCGTTAATATCTGCTGTCAAGATGGCGCAGTTATTGGAACGAGGTCATACAGGATATCTTATCTATGCTGTTGATATGACGGAAAAGAGGAAGGAATTAAAGGTTGAGGATGTGCCCGTAGTGGCGGAGTTTCCTGATGTCTTCCCGGAGGAGATTCCCGGATTCCCCCCGACGAGAGAGGTCGAGTTTGGGATTGAGCTGCTACCAGGGACGTCTGCAATTTCTTGTGCCCCGTATAGGATGGCACCAGCAGAGTTAAGGGAGTTAAAGATACAGTTGCAGGAACTCCTTGATAAGGGCTACATACGCCCTAGCGTATCGCCATGGGGTGCGCCTGTCTTATTTGTTAAGAAGAAAGATGGATCGATGCATCTATGCATTGACTATAGGCAGTTAAACAAAGCTACAGTAAAGAACAAGTATCCACTTCCGAGTCGATGACTTGTTCAATCAGTTGCAGGGTACGAAGCTCTACAGTAAAATCGATCTGAGGTCGGGGTACCATCAGATTCGGGTAAGAGAAAATGATGTTCAGAAGACGGCTTTCAGGACAAGATATGGGCACTATGAATTCCTGGTTATGCCTTTTGGAGTGACGAATGCCCCAGCTGTCTTCATGAGTTTGATGAACAAGGTATTCCAACCGTATTTGGATCAGTTCGTCATAGTTTTCATTGACGACATACTTATTTACTCTCGGACTGAAGAAGAGCATGTAAGGCACTTGAGGACAGTGCTTCAGATCCTTAGGGATCATCAGTTATATGCAAAGCTTAGCAAGTGCGAGTTCTGGTTGGACAGCGTGGTATTCTTAGGCCATGTCATATCTAGCCATGGGATATCTGTGAATCCCAGGAAGATTGAGGCTGTGATGGAGTGGGCTGCACCCACTTCTGTACCGAAAATACGGAGTTTCCTCGGTTTGGCAGGTTATTACCGACGTTTCGTCGAAGGTTTCTCGAAGATTGCCAAACCTCTGACACAGCTGACTCAGAAAGGAGTCCCCTTCTTTTGGTCTGAGGCTTGTGAGGAAAGCTTCCAAGAGCTGAAGCGTCGTTTGACTACAGCGCCTGTGCTGGTGATTCCGTCTGAGGATAAGAGGTTCGCCTTGTATACGGATGCGTCATTACAGGGCTTGGGCTGTGTGTTGATGCAAGATAAGCATGTGGTGGCTTATGCATCGAGACAGGTGAAGCCACACGAGGCTAGGTATCCAGTGCATGATTTAGAATTGGCGGCCATCATATTCGCCTTGAAGATCTGGAGGCATTACTTGTATGGCACGTCTTTCACTATATATACGGACCATAAGAGCCTGAAGTTCTTATTCACTCAGGCGGAGTTGAATATGAGACAAAGAAGGTGGATGGATTTGCTCAAAGATTATGATTGTGAAATTGAGTACCATCCGGGTAAAGCAAACTTGATAGCAGACGCCTTAAGTCGGAAGGTGAAGAGTACTGCAGAGGATGTTATGTGTTTGTCGGCCTTGATGACGTCTTATTGCCAACTGGGCTATGATTTCGATGTAGACACGTCGCCTGTACGAGTGTCGACCCTTTTGGCGGAGCCAGACATATTTGAGGCGATCAGGAAGGCCCAGAAGTCGGATAGTGAGGTTCAGAGGTGGACATCATTGGTACTTCAGGGTCAGCCATCCAAGTTCAGAGTGGCTGAGGATGATTCTTTGAGACTGGGCAACAGATGGGTAGTCCCAAATACACCAGAACTGCGTAGAGGGATATTGGAGCGAGCCCACAGTAGTCGATTCAGTATCCACCCAGGGGGAAAGAAGATGTACAAAGATCTATGCGATCAATTCTGGTGGAGACGCATGAAGCGAGAAGTAATCGTTTTTGTTAAAAGATGTTTGATCTGCCAGCAGGTAAAAGCAGAGAGGCAGAGGCCTGGTGGAGAGCTGAAAAGCTTAGAAGTGCCTGAATGGAAGTGGGAGCATATATCTATGGACTTCGTGACCCACTTGCCAAGGACGGCCTCAGGATTTGATGCGATCTGGGTGATCGTAGATAGGCTGACGAAGACGGCTCATTTCATCCCTTACAGTATGTCATATACATACTTGAAGATGGCCCAGATATATATACGGGATGTGGTGAGATTGCATGGTATTCCAGTCTCAATAGTGTCTGACAGGGACCCGAGGTTCACTTCACATTTCTGGGAGGGTCTCCAGGCAGCTTTGGGCACAGAGGTGAGACTGAGTACGGCCTATCACCCTCAGACAGACGGCCAAACAGAGCGTACCATTCAGACGCTCGAGGACATGTTGAGGGCATGTGTTTTGGAGTTTGATACTCCGTGGCAGGATTCAGTGTCGCTGGTGGAGTTCTCCTATAATAACAGTTATCAGGCGAGCATTCAAATGACCCCTTTTGAAGCTCTGTATGGACGACGATGTAGATCACCACTGTATTGGGAGGACTTGACTAGCAAAGCGGTCGGAGGACCGGATATGATCAGAGATATGGAGGGTAAGATAAAGTTGATACGCCTGAAGATGAAAGCGGCCCAGGATAGGCAAGCGGCCTATGCCAATAAGCGGCGACGACCGCTAGAATTCCAGTTAGGAGACAGGGTCTTCTTAAAGATCTCGCCCTTCAGGGGCAGTGGTTCGTTTTGGGATGCGGGGAAAGTTAGCTCCGAGGTATGTTGGGCCATATGAAGTTTTACAGCGTATCGGTACTTTGGCATATCGTTTGGCTCTACCGCCATCCTTGTCTGGCATACACGATGTTTTCCATGTCTCTATGTTACGGAAATATGAGCCAGACCCGTCTCATGTCTTACAGCCTACAGAAGTTCAGTTAGACTCAGATATGTCCTACGAAGAACGACCAATCAGAATTCTGGATCGAGAGGATCGCAGACTACGGAGCAAAGTTATACCGATGGTCAAAGTTCAGTGGGATCGTCGGGGTGTCGAGGAGGCTACATGGGAGACGGAACGGCATATGGTGCAGCACTATCCGGAGCTATTCTCTGGTATGTATTTATGTTTAGTTCCGTTATGATGATACATGTGGATTTCGAGGACAAAATCTTATAAGTAGGGGAGTAATGTAATACCCCCGAAATGTTATATGATTATGTGCTACGATGTATTTAAGAGGGTTGTGGTATTTTAAGTGGGGGATTATATTTATGATATGATGATGTGGTTTAGGGGGCATATTACGTGTTTTTAATTGTTGTATTGATGTAGTACAATTATAAAATATCAAGGGAAGATATTTTTATTCATCGTATGAAATACCGGGACACAATTAAACACCACAAACCACCCTACATGCAACCACCCCCCTAACCCATGCCAATCAAACTGTTGATAGGCTGACTTCTCACCCCACTTGGCTCAATCATTCAGCCTCATTCTTCCATCCCAAAATCTCGACCCTTCTCTCCCAAAGAAACACCAGCACTTGCTGAGTAAAAACTTGAGGAGCCTTGCCATTTTCATCCCTTGGAAGTCTCTCAAAAATCGGAGCAAAGTAGGGTAAGAAACCATGCCCTGTCTGTGTTTTTAAGCTTATTAGGTTCTTGCTTTATGTATGGTAAAAATGGCATGATAGCTTAGGTTTCTTGAAACCTTCGATTTAAATGATTAAATGGTGTTATTATGAAGCTCTCAGTATTTTTCCTTGAGCATGTTATGTGTTTTATATGAAGGATTAAAGCATGTGAACTAGGGTGTTCGAAAATCTGGGAAGATGTTTCCCCTGTTTTCTGGAAAAATGTGGATTGAGAGTGGTATTGAGGAGGTTATATTATGCATGTTAGATGGGTCTTTGGGTGAACCTTTGATTTAAGTACTTACATGAATATTTTATGAAGTTATTCACATGATAGTTTCAGCATGAAAGATGTGTTGTGAAGTAGAAAAGATGGTGTGAAAAGTAGTGCTCAAAAATCTGGGGGAAATCCCGATTTTTCAGAGCTCTCGATCGATCGAGATTTGGTTCCGATCGATCGAGCGAGACAGTGGGTCTAATGTATGTTTTAAAATTGTGATGCCGATCGATCGAAGGATTTCTCGATCGATCGGTGAAGCTTCTCGATCGATCGGTAAAATACCTCGATCGATCGAGCGAGGCAGGAAGCTAAGGCACTGTTAGTGCACAGTGTCTCGATCGATCGAGACCTTGGGCCGATCGATCGAGACAGGCAGAAAGTTGAAGAATATAATGATGTTTTATTTTGTTAAGTTTATGATGTGAGATGGTTTTGAGGCATCTAAAATGGTATTATGTGGTCTTGTAGAACCATCCCAAGTACCGGCACCATCAAGGAGATAAAGTCTGTTGACTCCTCCTCTTTTTGAAAAGGTACGTAAGAGGCGTACGGGCATCGGACGGTAACACACATCTTTATACTACAACTATGCTTTTATTGCATGAGTATTCATGATGAAATGATGATGTTTATACGATGAGGTTTATACGATGTTCATACGATGATGTTTATACGATGCTTATATGATAATGTTTACATGATGATATTGTGGTAAGGTGCCACGGGGTAAGGTGCCCCACATGGTAAGTAGCCATGCGATGATATTGTGGTAAGGTGCCACGGGGTAAGGTGCCCCACATGGTAAGTAGCCATGCGATGATATTGTGGTAAGGTGCCACGGGGTAAGGTGCCCCATATGCATGATTTTGAATCAGGGACAACAATAAGAAGTTAATGAATAACCAGCATATTTACTTAACCAAGATTTCATGCATTTATTATAATGTTATTATGTTGTTAAGTGAAATTGTATATGCTCATGATGTGTTGTCCCTGTAGGTACGCTTTTGGACGAAAGGACAAAGGGTCGGGTTGAGGCAGTGAGCTACGAGGGACACAGGAATGTATAGGATTCAAGTTATGATTAATATCTACTTTAGGAGTAGTGTAAATCTAAATGACATTCTTTTGGAATGTAATGAACTGTTTTTTTGAAGCTTTGTATTTTGGCCTGTAATCCTGTTAGCTCGTGTAACAACCGAAACCTTAAGATGTTACCTTAATGCATGATTAGTCCTTCCTTTGTCTATTAATCACTGTTAAGGTGGGAAGACCCCACAGAAGGGGTGTAACCTCTGTGATAACACTCTCATATCTACGGTGTGTAGTGATGAGATATTGAAAATAGATGTTAATCGTTTTGTGATGATAATTATTGTTGTGAAAGCATGCTAGTTTTGTATGTGGTAGGATTAATAATTGATTAATCACCTATTATGTTGAATAGAATACAATCAGATAGACATGAGTTTAATGAGCGTGTCACGGGATGGCATGAGTATGTAATACCCCCGAAATGTTATATGATTATGTGCTATGATGATGATTTATGTTATGTTTAAGTGTTGTGGTGTAATTAATTTGGGGGAATATAATTACGATATGATGATATGATTTAGGGGGCATGATAGGTGTTTTAAAGGATGTATTAATTTAAATGAAGTTATAAAATATCGAGTGAGGATATTTTAATATATCGTACTAAATACCGGGACACAATTAAATACCACATGACCACCCTACCCACACCACCCCCCTCAACCCATACCCATTCCAGCAAGTTGCTGCTGCCCATACCTTCACTTGCCTTCCAATCATTCAATGCCCATCACTCCTTCTCCCCCAGCTTTCCTCCCACATTTTCGTCCAGCATTCAGTAGCCAAGAAGGAGGAGAAGATCAGCCATTTCAAGGCTTGGAACTTTGCCAAATATTGGAGCAAAAGAGGGTGAGGAACCATATTTTTCTTGGGTGAATTTCTGGGTTAAGTTTGGTTTTGTTGTGATGATTATGTTGCTTGCTAACTTGAGTTTTGTTAAACCTTGAGTTTAAATGCTTATATAGAAGTTTTATGAAGCCCCTAGCATATTTGTTTGAGCATGTTGCATGTTTTATATGCTAGGTTTCTTGTTATGAAAAGTGGTGCTCGAAAATCTGGGCAAGGAAGTGCCCTGTTTTTATGTTGAGTAGGGCTTTTATTATGAAGATTTGAAGCATGCTAGCTTAGGTTATGGGTAAACCTTTGACGTGAATACATACACGGAAGTTTGGTGAACATGCCAACATATTTGTTTAAGCATGAACTATGGGCTATGTGGTAGTTTCATTGCTATAAAGATGTATGTTCAAGAATTCTGGGTTGTGTAATTAGCCCTGTTTTTTCGGAAAATGTGGATGAGCACTGATAAAGATGGGTTATTTTAATGCATGTTGGTTTAAGTTATGAGTGAACCTTTAATTTTAATACATGCATGGAAGTATGATGAAGCTATTGATATGCTTGTTTAGGCATTATATGTATGTTATGAAGTAGTTTAAAGGGTGTGATTTGAGGTGTTCGAGATTTCTGGAAAATCTCGCATGAATGGGAACGACCGATCGATCGGTGATGAACACCGATCGATCGGCAAATGCCGTAGCTTAAAAGAGAAAATGATGAACAATTAGCGATCGATCGGTAAGAGAGACCGATCGATCGGTAGTTACTGTTCATATGTTATAAAATTTTATGTTCCTTTTCTTTGAAATTTGATTTCGATTATCGTATCGGTGCCTAATATTATATTATGTGGTTGTGTAGAGCCAACCCAGGTACCAGCACAATCAAGGAGATAAGTCTGTTGACTCCTCCTCCTTTTGAAAAGGTACGTAAGAGACGTACGGGCATCGGACGGTAAAACACATCTTTACACTATGACTATGCTTTTATTGCATGAGTATACATGATGAGATGATGATGTTTATAAGATGTTTCTAAGATGTTTATGGCGTTTATAAGATGTCTATGACGTTATATGTGGTAAGATGCCACGGGGTAAGATGCCCCACATGGTAAGAGGCCATGCGATGTTATTTGTGGTAAGATGCCACGGGGTAAGATGCCCCACATGGTAAGAGGCCATGCGATGTTTATAATGTGGTAAGATGCCACAGGGTAAGATGCCCATATGCATGATTATGAATCAGGGACAACAATAAGAAGTTAATGAATGACCAGCATATTTACTTAACCAATGTTTCATGCATTTACTATGATGTTTTATGATGTTAAATGAGATTGTATATGCTTATGATGTGTTGTCCCTGTAGGTACGCTTTTGGACTAAAGGACTAAGGGGTCGGGTTGAGCAGTGAGCTACGAGGAACACATGAATGTATAGGAATCAAGTCTCGAATTAGTATCTACTCTAGGAGTAGTATAAATCTAAACATGAACATTCTTTTGGAAGTGTAATGAATTTGTTTTTGAAGTCCTTTATTTTGGCCTGTAATTCTGATAGCTCATGTAACAACCAGAACCTTAGAATGTTATTAATGCATGATTAGTCCTTCTTATATCTATTGATCACTGTTAAGGTGGGAAGACCCCACATTAGTGGTATCAGAGCAGTGGTTAGATAACTCGGGAATGAGTGAAGGGTAGCCTTAGCAATAAGTTGGCTAGGTGCTTACTTTTGAACATGTTTTATATGTATGTTGCATATGAAGTTCCTATGTTATGCTAACATGTTTGATTATCTAACGATGTGCTTTATGAACTGCTTTTGGTGTTGTTATTAACCCTCATGTTGCAGCATGGCAGCAAATATAGAAGTGGGTGACGCCGTTAGTGTAAATGCAAGTGCTGGACGTACGAATCCACTGCCACCACCAGCCTTGGGCGAAGAACCCTCTGAACAACAGTTGCTACCTGGGGAGTTGAGCTTGGCTCAATTTATGATGTACCGACCCCCGATGTTCGAAGGAACTGAATCAGGGGAAAAAGCTGAAGAGTGGTTGGAGAGGATTGAGCAGATATTTGTGGCAGCGCCTTGTGCAAAGACAGCCTGGATCAGATTGGCAGAATTTCAGCTGGCCAAGAAGGCACTGATGTGGTGGAAGACCACCGTGATTGAGCAAGAGGCTCTGTGGCAGGAAATAAATTGGAAGATGTTCCGAACACGGTTTCTGACCCGCTACTTCTCAGCCGCTGCAAGACAAGCCAAGGAGGATGAGTTCACCAGTTTAAGACAAGGTACCATGCCTGTGTCTGATTATGCTCTACATTACTGTTCCTTACTGCGATATGTGCCCCATATTGCTGCAAACCCTCAAGCGAAGATGAGGAATTTCATGAAGGGCTTGAGGCCGGAACTATATGACAGGGTAATTACCTATGCCCCTGCCTGTTTTGACGATGCGCTTTCACGAGCTGAACTAGCTGAACTGGGAGTTGGCGCATATCCTGATGCAGTGCCACCTCCAGCACCCCCTCAGAAATCCACTTCCGATAATTTGAAGCCCAGGAGTGATCAGTTTAAGCCTAGGGGAAACACTTCCGTCGAGATTCAGTGGCAAGAGGCCCGAGAATCGATGGAAAGGGAACCGTAGGAATGATGCTCCATCAGGGAGAGGACAGCCTCAGGGAGACAGATCTGGAAGAGTTCAGTGCACTCTCTGTGGACAACCACATTTGGCAAAGGATTGCGTAGGATGCTATGTCTGTGGCGACAGAGGTCACTTTGCTCAACAGTGTCCCAACAGGGGAAGACAGCAGAACTCTACGGGGAGGCCTGCGGACAGAGCGGCACAGCACCGACCACCTTTCGCACCGAGGCAGTATGGAGGTCAGCCCACAGGGACAGGTGTATGCTTTGACGAGGGAGCAGGCTACAGCAGCTCCGGAGGAGGTGATAGCGGGTATGTCTTTTATTTACGCACCCTGCTCTTATATTGATAGACACAGGTGCGTCACACTCTTTTGTGTCGACGAATTTTGTTGAAAGGCACCACATATGCACTTCTCCGTCGCCCATGCCTCTTATGGTCTCGACCCCCGCTGGAAGAAGTTTGACTACGGATCAGATTGTCTATGATGGCCTCATTTATTTTGAGGATAATGAGTTAAGATCAGATTTGATTGTGCTGGGAATGACAGACTTCGATTGCATTGTGGGCATCGATGTTCTGAACAAGTATCAGGCGGTGGTAGACTGTAGGCAGAGGACTGTACGATTCAGGTCTGATATGGGAGTCCAGTGGACATTCTTTGGGGATGGTTCTCGCCCAAAGATTCCGTTAATATCTGCTGTCAAGATGGCACAGTTATTGGAACGAGGTCATACAGGATATCTTATCTATGCTGTTGATACGACGGAAAAGAGGAAAGAGCTAAAGGTTGAGGATGTGCCCGTAGTGGCGGAGTTTGCTGATGTCTTTCCGGAGGAAATTCCCGGATTCCCACCGACGAGAGAGGTCGAGTTTGGGATTGAGTTACTACCAGGGACGTCTGCAATTTCTCGTGCCCCATATAGGATGGCACCAGCAGAGTTAAGGGAATTAAAGATTCAGTTGCAAGAACTCCTTGACAAGGGCTACATACGCCCTAGCGTATCGCCCTGGGGTGCGCCTGTCTTATTTGTTAAGAAGAAAGATGGATCGATGCGTCTCTGCATTGACTATAGACAACTGAACAAAGCTACAGTAAAGAACAAGTATCCACTTCCGAGGAAATCGATGACTTGTTCGATCAGTTGCAGGGTACGAGGCTTTATAGTAAGATCGATCTGAGGTCGGGGTACCATCAGATTCGAGTAAGAGAAAACGATGTTCAGAAGACGGCATTCAGGACTAGATATGGGCACTATGAATTCCTGGTCATGCCTTTTGGGGTGACGAATGCCCCAGCTGTTTTCATGAGTTTGATGAACAGGGTGTTCCAGCCATATTTGGATCAGTTCGTCATAGTCTTCATTGACGACATACTTATTTACTCTCGGACTGAAGAAGAGCATGTAAGGCACTTGAGGATAGTACTTCAGATCCTTAGGGATCATCAGCTATATGCAAAGCTTAGTGCGAGTTCTGGTTGGACAGCGTGGTATTCTTGGGCCATGTCATATCTAGCCATGGGATATCTGTAGATCCCAGGAAGATTGAGGCTGTGTTAGAGTGGGCAGCACCCACTTCTGTACCGGAGATACGGAGTTTCCTCGGTTTGGCAGGTTATTACCGACGTTTCGTCGAAGGTTTCTCGAAGATTGCCAAACCCCTGACACAGCTGACTCAGAAAGGAGTCCCCTTCTTTTGGTCTGAGGCTTGTGAGGAAAGTTTTCAAGAACTGAAGCGTCGCTTGACTACAGCGCCTGTACTGGTGATTCCGTCTGAGAATAAGAGGTTTGCCTTGTATACGGATGCGTCACTGCAGGGTTTGGGCTGTGTGTTGATGCAAGATAAGCACGTGGTGGCTTATGCATCGAGGCAGCTGAAGCCACACGAGGCTAGGTACCCAGTGCATGATTTGGAATTGGCGGCCATCATTTTTGCCTTGAAGATCTGGAGGCATTACTTGTATGGCACGTCTTTCACTATATATACAGACCATAAGAGCCTGAAGTTCTTATTCACTCAGGCAGAGTTGAATATGAGGCAAAGAAGGTGGATGGATTTACTCAAAGACTATGATTGTGAAATTGAGTACCATCCAGGTAAAGCAAACTTAATAGCAGACGCCTTAAGTCGGAAGGTGAAGAGTACTGCAGAGGATGTTATGTGTTTGTCGGCCTTAATGACTTCTTATTGCCATCTGGGCTATGATTTCGATGTAGACACGTCGCCTGTGCGAGTGTCGACCTTATTGGCGGAGCCAGATATATTTGAGGCGATCAGGAAGGCCCAGAAGTCGGATAGTGAGGTTCAGAGATGGACATCATTGGTACTTCAGGGTCAGCCATCCAAGTTCAGAGTGGCTGAGGATGATTCTTTGAGACTGGGCAACCGATGGGTAGTCCCAGATGCACCAGGACTGCGTAGAGGAATATTTGAGCGGGCTCACAGTAGTCGTTTCAGTATCCACCCAGGGGGAAAGAAGATGTACAAAGATCTATGCGATCAATTCTGGTGGAGACGCATGAAGCCTGAGGTGATCACGTTTGTGAAAAGATGTTTGATCTGCCAACAAGTAAAGGCAGAGAGGCAGAGGCCTGGTGGTGAGCTGAAGAGCTTAGAGGTGCCTGAATGGAAGTGGGAGCATATATCTATGGACTTCGTGACCCACTTGCCGAGGACGGCCTCAGGATTTGACGCGATCTGGGTGATTGTAGATAGGCTGACGAAGACGGCTCATTTCATCCCTTACAGTATGTCTTATACATACTTGAAGATGGCCCAGATGTATATACGGGATGTTGTGAGATTGCATGGTATTCCAGTCTCAATAGTGTCTGACAGAGACCCGAGGTTCACTTCACATTTCTGGGAGGGTCTCCAGACAGCTTTGGGCACAGAGGTGAGACTGAGTACGGCCTATCACCCTCAGACAGACGGCCAAACAGAGCGTACCATTCAGACGCTCGAGGACATGTTGAGGGCATGTATTTTGGAATTTGATACTCCGTGGCAGGATTCAGTGCCGCTGGTGGAGTTCTCCTATAATAACAGTTATCAGGCGAGCATTCAAATGGCTCCTTTTGAAGCTCTGTATGGACGACGATGTAGATCACCGCTGTATTGGGAGGATTTGACTAGCAAAGCGGTCGGAGGACCGGATCTGATCAGAGATATGGAAGGTAAGATAAAATTGATACGCCAAAAGATGAAAGCGGCCCAGGATAGGCAGGCAGCCTATGCAAATAAGGGGTGACGACCGCTGGAATTCCAGTTAGGAGACAGGGTCTTCTTAAAGATCTCGCCCTTCAGGGGTGTGGTTCGTTTTGGGATGCGGGGAAAGTTATCTCCGAGGTATGTTGGGCCATATGAAGTTTTACAGCGTATCGGTACTTTGGCATATCGTTTGGCTCTACCGCCATCCTTGTCTGGCATACATGATGTTTTCCATGTCTCTATGTTACGAAAGTATAAGCCAGACCCGGCTCATGTCTTACAGCCTACAGAAATTCAGTTGGACTCAGATGTGACCTACGTAGAACGACCAATCAGAATTCTGGATCGAGAGGATCGCAGACTACGAAGCAAAGTTATACCGATGGTCAAAGTTCAGTGGGATCGTCGGGGTGCCGAGGAGGCTACATGGGAGACGGAACGGCATATGGTGCAGCACTATCCGGAACTATTCTCTGGTATGTTCTTAATGTTTAGTTCCATTATGATGATGCATGTGGATTTCGAGGACGAAATCTTATAAGTAGGGGAGTAATGTAATACCCCAGAAATGTTATATGATTATGTGCTATGATGATGATTTATGTTATGTTTAAGGGCTGTGGTGTAATTAATTTGGGGAATATAATTACGATATGATGATATGATTTAGGGGGCGTGATAGGTGTTTTAAAGGATGTATTAATTTAAATGAAGTTATAAAATATCGAGTGAGGATATTTTAATACACCGTACTAAATACCGGGACACAATTAAACACCACATGACCACCCTACCCACACCACCCCCCTCAACCCATACCCATTCCAGCAAGTTGCTGCTGCCCATACCTTCACTTGCCTTCCAATCATTCAATGCCCATCACTCCTTCTCCCCCAGTTTTCCTCCCACATTTTGTCCAGCATTCAGTAGCCAAGAAGGAGGAGAAGATCAGCCATTTCAAGGCTTGGAACTTTGCCAAATATTGGAGCAAAAGAGGGTGAGGAACCATATTTTTCTTGGGTGAATTTCTGGGTTAAGTTTGGTTTTGTTGTGATGATTATGTTGCATGCTAACTTGAGTTTTGTTAAACCTTGAGTTTAAATGCTTATATAGAAGTTTTATGAAGCCCCTAGCATATTTGTTTGAGCATGTTGCATGTTTTATATGCTAGGTTTCTTGTTATGAAAAGTGGTGCTCGAAAATCTGGGCAAGGAAGTGCCGTATTTTTATGTTGAGTAGGGCTTTTATTATGAAGATTTGAAGCATGCTAGCTTAGGTTATGGGTAAACCTTTGACGTGAATACATACACGGAAGTTTGGTGAACATGCCAACATATTTGTTTAAGCATGAACTATGGGCTATGTGGTAGTTTCATTGCTATAAAGATGTATGTTCAAGAATTCTGGATTGTGTAATTATGCCCTGTTTTTTCGGAAAATGTGGATGAGCACTGATAAAGATGGGTTATTTTAATGCATGTCGGTTTAAGTTATGAGTGAACCTTTAATTTTAATACATGCATGGAAGTATGATGAAGCTATTGATATGCTTGTTTAGGCATTATATGTATGTTATGAAGTAGTTTAAAGGGTGTGATTTGAGGTGTTCGAGATTTCTGGAAAATTTCGCTTGAATGGGAACGACCGATCGATCGGTGATGAACACCGATCGATCGGCAAATGCCGTAGCTTAAAAGAGAAAATGATGAACAGTTAGCGATCGATCGGTAAGAGAGACCGATCGATCGGTAGTTACTGTTCATATGTTATAAAATTTTATGTTCCTTTTCTTTGAAATTTGATTTCGATTCTCGTATCGGTGCCTAATATTATATTATGTGGTTGTGTAGAGCCATCCCAGGTACCAGCACAATCAAGGAGATAAGTCTGTTGACTCCTCCTCCTTTTGAAAAGGTACGTAAGAGACGTACGGGCATCGGACGGTAAAACACATCTTTACACTATGACTATGCTTTTATTGCATGAGTATACATGATGAGATGATGATGTTTATAAGATGTTTATAAGATGTTTATGGCGTTTATAAGATGTCTATGACGTTATATGTGGTAAGATGCCACGGGGTAAGATGCCCCACATGGTAAGAGACCATGCGATGTTATTTGTGGTAAGATGCCACGGGGTAAGATGCCCCACATGAGAGGCCATGCGATGTTATTTGTGGTAAGATGCCACGGGGTAAGATGCCCCACATGGTAAGAGGCCATGCGATGTTTATAATGTGGTAAGATGCCACAGGCTAAGATGCCCATATGCATGATTATGAATCAGGGACAACAATAAGAAGTTAATGAATGACCAGCATATTTACTTAACCAATGTTTCATGCATTTACTATGATGTTTTATGATGTTAAATGAGATTGTATATGCTTATGATGTGTTGTCCCTGTAGGTACGCTTTTGGACTAAAGGACTAAGGGGTCGGGTTGAGCAGTGAGCTACGAGGAATACAGGAATGTATAGGAATCAAGTCTCGAATTAGTATCTACTCTAGGAGTAGTATAAATCTAAACATGAACATTCTTTTGGAAGTGTAATGAATTTGTTTTTGAAGTCCTTTATTTTGGCCTGTAATTCTGATAGCTCATGTAACAACCAGAACCTTAGAATGTTATTAATGCATGATTAGTCCTTCTTATATCTATTGATCATTGTTAAGGTGGGAAGACCCCACAAGTATGTCGCGGATTGACGCGTGATTACTACGAATGTCGTGTGTGGACATGTGATCATTGTGAACATTCATGATTAATGAATTTTTATGTTTCAAGGATGAGTTAAAGATTGATATAAATTGCGTCATTGAAGCATGCAATTGATTCTTATGTTAAATTTCAATCACCCTATGTGATAGTGTGCAGTAGCATGTTGTGTATAGAACTACGAGAAACTTCTGATGCAGGGAATTAATGTTTGATGACAGAAACATTATGAATATCGAAATGCGTAAATGACAAGGTACGTGTTATGTTACTAGTATTTGAGAAATACTAACGAGTTTATTTTGTACTTGTCCTATGACAGATAATAGTGGGGTGAAGTAATGTGGAAATATGTGAGTGGTGTGATTAACATGATGATGTCATTGTGTATTGTAGATGATTCCGTCTATAAAAGTATGAGACGAATTATTTGATATTGATGATCTTTGGCTGTTGGTGCGTATAATGTGGAGATATGTATGTGAGAATTACTAATGGGTTTTCTAGTAATTACTTTGCACCAGATAATAGCCAGGAGATGATATATGAGAAGTTGATGTATAAGGACTCAAGAGTTCCATTATTTCATACGGACAAGGGTGGTGTGCGATATGAAGAGGTTGGTATAAATTGCATAATTTTGCAACCACGCAGGTATGAGGTTAATTACATGATAAAAAGTTGGTGTATTGTCATACATTCTGATATACGCATGATATGCATGGATTGATGATTTAGTGATTATATGATGTGTACTATGATGAAAGTAAACTGTGACGGATTTAGACCTTGTGCGAGGAATACCGATGCGAGTACACAGGTACTGAAGTATGACAAGAAGTACTTGATTTCTAAACACTGTAAGTGTTGGCTTTCATGAATTATTAGCAATCCTCTTGATAAGTTAATTATAGGAATGAGCTTCTAAAATGTAATTAAAGTTGAACATGGCTAGTATGTTGTTATTGCGATATTGAATGCTAATGTTGGAATATGGTAAAGTGATGTGATTTGTAGTCTTGTCATTATTGGTGTAATGGGGGCGCCTGTGCGAGCCGGGATGATTCGAATGAGTGTCATCCTACAGATGGTAAAGTCATTACCTTGAGCTGTATAACGGTAAGTAAAATTTTACTGTTGGCTTTTATGGTAAGCACGCATTTTAATTTCGAGGTCGAAATTTTATTAGTTGGGGAGAATTGTAATGCCCGGAATAAATTTTAAATATTTATTTGTTGATAAATTCAACTACTGGGAATTTTATTGGGAGCGGAGTTGGGATAAATTATTCCGGGATTGAATTTATAATGTTAATTAAATTTAAGGGGATTTTTATTAATAATAATGTGGATTATTTGAGATTGAGTTATAAATTAAATTAGTAGGGTATTGAGATAGATTTGAATGGTATGGATTAAATTTAGGGTTGGCCCAACAAAACACACACCAACTCCCAAACACACACTAAAAATCGATGTGTTCTCTCCTTCCCTCAACCGATCGCCCCTCTTCTTTTTTCTTCCTTTCTCTCGCTCAAAATCGCACATCAAGAGGAACGATGGATTCCAGGCCAATCTTTCGAGATTTCAGCAGGTTTGAATGTAGGATTCTGCCTTATTTTTGTTGTTGCTCATTTCCCTTGAAAATGTTGGTTTAGGGTCGATTTTGTTGCGGTTTTTGGGAGCTTTTATCGTCGGTAGTTCTTTGATTTTTTTGTCCAAGGAACTTCGATTCTTGTTTGATCAGTTCTCATTGTTTGGTTAATGTTTTGGCTTGGTTAAATCATGGAATTATGGGTTACCTAGACTGCCATTGACATTTCGATTTCTCCCCTGTCTTGGATCGAAAATCTTACAGCTTTGGATTGAAATTTTTGCTGTTTTCTTTGGCTCGATTTCCTGCTGCTTTGATCAAATTTATTGCTGTTTGGGTTCGAAATTGGCCTGCTATTTTTGTTCGAATTGTAGGCGGTTCTTGGTTCAACAATCTGTGTATGGGTTCAAGTTTCTACTGCTATTTCAGGTTCAGAAAAAACCTGATGTTGTGGTTTGAAAATTTGTACTGTCTTGGGTTGAAAATAGGGTGTACTGTTGATATGTATTTCGAAAATCTGATTGTGTTGGCTGGATTTGTAGTCAGTTTTGGGGTTCAGAAATATGCTATTTTTTGTACTCAAATTTTGGGTGGTTGTTTGGCTGAGATTCGGCTGCTGAAAGGGTCTGAAAGCAGCAGCTTGGTGGTTCGAAAATCATGCTAGCAATGGTTTGAAATTCTTGTGGTATGAGGCATAAACTTGATACTATATATTTGATTTTATGGGGGGTGTCTGTGACTCATTTTTTGGGGCTGTCTTGGTTGATTATAAAAGCCAACTTCAACTTGAAAAACTTGCTTATAAGGTGTTTGATAATATGCTTAAGTTGTGTTCTAGTGTTGGTCAAAAGCTCTACTATTTATGTAGTAAGAAAGTCTACTCTTATGTCTAGCATCATGGTAGTGTTTTGGTGAGTGTTGGGCTATGGTTTGATATTCTAATAACTTTGAGCATGTGTCATTGTGCGAATGGGTGAGTTAGATAGATGCTAATGTGTGTTATAAACATGTATTAAAGTCTATATTAATGGACATACTTGCATGGGTGCAATAGCATGAATTGGAGACCTTATTGAGTATTTGAAGGGCAAATCTATGAGCTAACTGTATAGTTAAGTAATATGGATTGTCTTGATTATGTAACAATGTCCATTTTATTGAGCTATCGATTTACGGTATTAGATTGGGAGTTGGAAATACCTATTGATAACAATTGTATTATTAATGAGCTAATATTGAATTAATATTCAATATAGATACTCCATGAACTTCTGGAAGTCGAGGGTAGCTTGTTCATGTTGTCGACTATAAGGTACGTGGTGACGTACGAGCAGGTATACCTAGTGTTTACATATTCATGTATACATGTATTTTGAATGTGATGTTTAAGGCTAAATGATTGAGTTTGGTAGTTGAATTGAATATACGTGGAATGGTGGATACGTAGAGGTACGTAATCCGGGTATACGAGTTGAACATTGATGCATTTGGCATGATTGATATGAGAAATGGTTGAGAATGAGATTTAATCGATAGGCATAGTTGCCTTGAATATGAGACTTGTTATGATCGAGCATAAATGATGAATTGTGATTATATTGAATTTATTGCATTGATGAGATTTATGTGTGATTAACGATACTAAACTTGATGTTTATGAAAGCATGTGAGACTGAAACAGGAACAGCTAGTGGAAGCTACACGGATTCGGAACTGTACAGGGAGTACATCTTTATGGATTTTAAATAATCTGAAATTGTTATATTATGAATTAATTATAATTGTTATGCATTGTTATGAATATGAGTATCGTGACAGGGTATGCTCACCCCGTGTGGGGGCTGTTTCTGTTGAAACAGGTACAACATGTACTAAGCTCCTTTGGGATATTGGTTCGAGCTTTGCTGGATCATGCCGCTTTCAAAAGCGTATATGAGTGTGGGTAAATAGGATACGCTATTTATTCAGTTAGTTTGATATTCATTTATTTGTTGCTCGTATGTGAGCAATTGGAAGCATGTATATGGACTGTATAAGGGTGTTGAAGCCCACTTCTGATGTCTTCCTAGTATGGTGTTTTCCCTGGCTGTGAACTTATTTAGAGTTTTGTTTTCTTTTAAGTATTATGTTTTTCCCTGGCTGGGAATTATATTGGTGATGTGTCTTATTTTGGGATAGCTCAATTTATGGGGAGACTCTGCCCAAATTTTTATAAAAACCCACAATATAAAAGTGGTGTAATGGGGATGGTAATGGGTGAAATCCTTGAGTCTATTTGTTGGTAGAGATGATCATTTAATGTTGAACATTTTTTTTATGTCATGGGATTATGAGAAGCATGAAATGATTTTTTTTAAAGAATGAAAAGAAAATGAAAAATTTATACACATACGACGTCACAAATGAGCTAATGGCGAGTTTAAGTGTTGGGGCCTTACACATTTGCATTCATGCACAACATGCATCGCATGATATTTTGTCGTTCATTGTGATTTTACATGTTTCCTGGGGTTCTGACCCCCTTCGCGGGGCTATCATGTCTTTGTTGTATGTATATGGCATACATTGCAGCTGGACTCGTGACAGATGTTCATGAGGAAGCATCTAGGAGTACTAGAGCTTCGTGAGCACGAGATCATGTTTTTATTATCGTGTCTGTTTTCCAGTATGGTATTAATGAATTTTAAAGACCGACGTTTATTCGCAGGGGGATCACTTGAGTATTTTGTATGCTGACATATTTCCGTACTTTCGAAACCTTATTGATCTTTAAACGATGGTTGTGTGATAATTAAACGCATGATTAGGACCTGACCCTCACAGTTAGTAGACAAAAAGTTAATGTCACATAAATTCATATCGATTATATTATATGACAAATTAACTTTTGACACATAAATTGTAGCGTAGATGTGTTTGGCCTAGTGGCACCTCTTGCCCCACATTTTAGATGGTTCCATATAGTGGGATTCAAAACACTACCAGAGAAATATATCAGAATAAAACTTGGTTTGAGATTTGTGGTGGATAATACTTATTGGTCACAATTAGCAAACCCGTTCTCCAAAACAACTTAAGATCAGTTCTTACAAAACGAGGGGTCCAACCATCCCTCACTTTCGGCTCGCTTCACTAAATTATCGAATTGTTTCTTCGCATCTGGCACATCCAAAGCCAAATCATCCAGAGATTCCACCATTCTCCCGAACCCATTCGTCATTTGATGCATCGATATAAGCCCAATACTATAACACTTACGCAGCAAACTCCACACCCTCTCGTCCTTATTCTCCATAAGTGTCACCAAACATTTCTTCACAACCTCATGATGAAAGAATGGCATGCCTAGTTCCTTTATGCATCGACACGCCTCTCCCGTATCACCCCCGCACTCAAACTCTTCTAGTAATCTTCCGATTTTGTCTTTCACGTCTTCAATAGTCCATCCGTTCCTATAGCTCCCTCCGCCACCCCAGCACCGTAGAATACGTTCCCCCGAAAACCGAACATTTAACATGGACAATGCCATCGAAATAACCTTATTTCCCACTGAATTTGGTTCAAAGAACTGGTTTCCAATATCTTCCAGGTGTTTTGGAGTCAAGACTTCATCCACCTCTGCCCTTGCCAGAAACATCGCTAGATCTTCAACAACGACAGGGATGTCTAAGGCAGTATCTTCAGCCGATTCTAGCAGCATGGAGAAGCCGGTTACAACATCATCAGATGGAAAACATAACAAAGTTAACAGAACAGAAGCCATTTCTTTCTCTCTATTCCTCCTATCCATGGCTAATGTGATTAGCTTCTTCACGAAAATCGCATTTAGTGCACCCAAGAATGACCTGTTTTCAGACTCCAAACAACGAATAACCTCAGAAACATCACCTGAGAGAAAATACTCATGGATAATCGATCCAGCCCTCTTCTTGAAAGCCTCAACTTTATCATCTTCAACCGACTGTTTCCCCGTATTAGATGACAGGGATTTCAAAGACGAGGCACATAACCAACCCTCTGAAGCTGCTTTTGATATCAAATACTGCAGCAACATTTTTGCGTTCGGTATATCTAAAGTCAAATCGTCGACCAAATCAATCATTCGACCAAAGCCCTTTGATATCTGGCTTGAATTGATCAGTCCTTCTTCAGCAGCCCTTTTAAGCAATTCAAGCAAACAGCTCTCAGCTTTTCTCTTCTCCATAACCATAATAACCACCCTCTTAACCACCTCATGGTTGAAATGTGGAACATTCAAATCCTTTATGCATCTCAAAGCCTCTTTAATATCACCGCTAACAACATATTCCTTCAACAAGTCATCAATCTTAATCTTCAAATCTTGGACTGTTTTGTTTTTGTTTCCACCCCATCTTCGTTCGATTGTTTCGGAATGTAAAGGGGCAGTTAGATACCCCTTCTCGGCCCTTTTGATCACATCATATCCTATTGAATCTTTGCTAAGATTAGTCACGATCTTTGTCAAGAACGAGGGTGGGAGTATGTCATCCACTACTGCACGAGCAATGAACAAAGCTACTACATCGACTGTATCAGGTATATCGACTATCAAGTCGTCTGTTGATTCAATGAGCTTTTGGAAACCTTTGTAAAGTTGTGGGGAATCTATGACATCACAGTAGAGGCTAGATAATAAAATCGAAGCCATTTCTTTTTCTTTGTCACGACGATCCATGGCCATGGAGATAAGCTTTTTGACGAAATAGTAATTGTAGCCTGGCATTTCTAGTTCCCTTAATTCATTGGCAGTTGAGATAACATCATCATTGTCGAAATATTCCTCTACTATAACCGTAGCCTTCTTTTTGAACTCTTCAAACTTAGGATTTGTTCTAGGGATCAATTTTTCTTCTTCCTAAAATCATAAGTTATTGTTTTATCCAAGAAGACCATGAAAAAGAAAGAAAAACCAATTTAGAAATGTGAAATTACATTAAAGAAACAAGGAAACTTGAAGACAACCAATAACCTCATGGCTTGTGTAATTTGGATCATTAGGGTCAATTACATGGGCATCCTCTGTATCAAGTAGGCCTCCCCAAGTTCCTTTTCCGCCACATCCGCCTGCACAAGCATTTCAATAATCAAAGTAAACAAGAATATGGTTTTACATGAATCCAAGAGGTGATATTTTTCAGCACATATAAACCTAACAAATAATAATGGTTTACCCTTTTTAGGACGACCATCTTTGCCAGAAAAGGAATGCCTTGTATTCTTGCGCAGACTCCCAGGGGATCTAGGGGACCTTGGAGATCGTGGTGACTTTAGGGATGTCGAGATCGAGGGAGTGCCTGATAATGAGTCCACACTAATATGTGTTCCTTTTGGAGATCTAGGTGAGACGTTTGAAGGAGAGCTTGATAGTTCATCCACACTAGTATGCATTCCTCTTGGAGATCGAGGTGACTTCACATGTTTAATCTGATCATTGGGCTTATCTTTGAAATTCATTGTGGATTTCTGAAACGTTTTACGTACTACAAAATCGAACGCTAGGCATGTATGCTAAGGGCTCTTGTTGAGAATTTTTCATTTCAATTATGGATGCTGCATTACATTCACCACACATAAGAAGTGATCAAATTCGAAAAGAAATTCTGTTGCAGGAAAGACGATAGTTTTCATCATTTACCATCACTGTAAGTGCGTGTATAGAGATCCGTCAAAAGCCTAACACAAACATATATATATCTACGGAAAACAAACTTGGATGGTGGAATGGGCGACAAATCGATTATTCATTCTCACCTGGAACTGAAGGCTAGGGATGCATTTGGCAGAGGTTTTTTGAGAGGTTAAAGAAATGTGAAAATTATATTAAGTAGGTTTGTTTGGATTGAATGATGAACGGCGACGCCGAAGGTAAAGGGTCGGTCAGGAGGGCTCTTTAATTTGGATTGCTTCCTTCTGAAAAGGGCAAAGCCCGGAAAATACGTTGGTCAAATTAACTGTCTTCTACCAACAACCGCCACCTTAATGTTTTTTTTTCTAAAATGAATCATCATCCACACACAACCAAGATTAAAATTACTTGGCAAACTTGACATCAGGATTTCTTATGGATTTGGGCCACATAGCGGCCATCACACGTGCTGAAATGCTCTACAACATATAGATGCAAGGCGTTTGCCATTCTTCCCTGCCTTCCCTATCCCATATGCCATCATGCCCTCAATCTGCACACTCGCCAATTTGAATTTCTTCTCCGCGTTATCACTGTAGGAAAACTTTTCCTAGACACGTGTTCCATGAATTGTTGGGACAAGCTAAACAATAATTCCTCAAAAAACAGTAGGTAAATCTTCACCTATCAACCAAACAACGAAGAACAAATATAGAGCAATATCACCATGAACCAAACCAAAGAACACAAGATTTTGACGTGGAAAACCTCTTCAAGGTGAAGAGAAAAAACCACGAGGCCTACGAGACTTAATCAAATCCACTATAATCAGATATATGAGATTTTACAGCAGCAACATCAACATAAAAGCTCTCAAATTTAGAGTAACAAATGATTCTCAACAATCAACACAAGAATCAACAATCAAGAACAAAGCAAGAAATCACCCAAAAACATGACACTATTCCAGCCAGGAGATCTACGACTCCAGAGCTCCAACAGTGATTCCATCAATCAAAACGAAGTACAAGTTCTGAAGGTGTTGTCCAAATTTCAGTAAAATCGGACCACAAACGAGCCTCAATCAAGCACTTGAATATTTCTGCCAGCAATGCTTTTGTTCTTGTTTTCTCTCTGCCCCTACTGTCTCTCTCTCATTTTTTTTTTGGCTTGCAGAATGATTCAAATCATGTTGCCAAAATAACAAGATTAATTTTCTAATGGGCTTTACAAAGTGATGGGCTTTCCATAGTACGGGTTGAACCCAACAAATCTCGCCCTCCTCCCCATGAGTAGAGGGAGGAGACACTGCAACAAGTTCATCACTGTAAGTTGATGCGGCCATCCAGTCATACAGCTTGAGATTCTCAAGAGACACCACTTTTGTCATCATATCAGCTTAGGGGGGCTTATCGGACCCGTCAGATCGGTTTCGATTTTGAACCAGCCTGTTCCAGGTCCGATTTTACCAGAACCGATCCGGTAAGAAATCGGATCTGGATCTGGGTCCAATAGTTCCGGGTTCCAATCCGGAACCGATTTTAATTTGTTTATTTTTAAAAAAATTTGATTCAAAATATTGTCACCGGTAGGGATCGAACACGCGACCTCGCGTGTTCAAGCGAGAAGCTCTAACCAACTAAGCTAATTGACCTCTGTGTTTATAAGTTGAACTCAATTATATCTATATAAAACTAATTTTTTTCATTTTTTTAATAACGGATCTGGTTCCTGTTCAGCCCACACTGGATCTGTTTAGTCCGGAACTGGTAAGCTACTTAGTCTGGAACGGTAGAAACGATCAGACCGGTAACTTACAGGTTCCTGATAGGTTTCAGAACAATTAGCTCGATCCGTCCCGAACAGAGCTAAATCGATCTTATTCCGGGCCGGGTTCTGCTTGACCCGGCCGGTTAAGAAGCCATATATCAGCTGCATTCTTCTCTGCATGAATCTTTTCAAGTTCAAGGAACTAAGAATTCAAAACATCTCTAATCCAATGATACCTTACATCGATATGTTTCGATCTACCATGAAAAGCTGCATTCTTAGCAAGATGAATAACACTTTGATTAAATAATACATCCTAAGTGAATCCAAGTTCATTCATAAACTTCTTCATCCGTAGCAACTCTTTACAAGCTTTATATTTGGTAACTTTACATATTATTTCATCTCCAAAATTGAGAAATAATCTAGAGGGTAATAAACCGATAAAGGTAAGTAAAAATCCATCTGCAACGTCAACAGAGTTAATTGTTATGTTGATGTTGGAATAAATATGTTATTAAGTATAATATGCATTATTTGATCCATATAATGCTTGAGTGATGCTGGAGCTTTACTAACTTGACTATTCTTGATAAGTGCGCTTTTGCACTTATTATTTCTTACGTTTCTTTTGGAGTGATGTTGGTTTTTCGATCAGAATTATGTGTTTTGTGTAGTTTATGTGTTTTCAGAAAGTCAGGTGAAGATAATTGATAAGATGATGGAAAGAGCATGAAAAACAAGAAAGTGGTGGAACAAGGTGAAGGCAAGGTAAATGAATGATGAAAAGTTGGGTCAAGAAGAAGATTCGGAGTAGAGATCAATCTCGCAGAGATCGATCTCTGTAGGAAAAAGGGACAGCGACCGATCCCTGAGAAAGAGGCGATCGATCTCTGTAGACAGTGTGTTGGAAAACAATTCATGCGATATGGTCATCGATCTTTATGAAAGTGGCGATCGATCGCCAAAACAAAATTTCTGAGAAAATAAGACACGGCGACCGATCGCCAGAAAAGGACGATCGATCGCTGCTCAATTAAGGCCCATTTTAAATTAGCAGATCCAAGGTGAAGGCGGCTACCCTATTCTTTTTAGGGACTTTTGACACTCTTTCAATGGGAATACACATTGAGGAGGCTACTAGGATTCCAAGGACAAGGATTAATCACAAAACGAAGGCGGCTATCATCTGGGGACGGAGAATTGCTTCCATATCGTTTTGTATCTTTTACTTTCGTTCGTTTATGAATTTCTCAAACATGTCTATGTGTTTTATGAATTCTAGGATGAACTAATCATTTCTTTCTAGGGGGAAGTCGTAGCTTGATTGGATATTATGTTTTGGTTTGATTGATTTACATATTATGATTTATCACATGGTTGATTTGTGTTTTCTTGCTTTGAATACAATTTAATTGACTGGCCATTGAGTTAATTTAAATATTTATTTGTGATCTATAACTCGGGAGAGGGGATTGTGAACAGAACATAGTAAAACACATCTTGGATGTTTATATTGTCGACAGACGTTTAACTCCATTGAAGCCTTTGAAAGAATTATTGTCCAATCAATATTTTTTAATATTTAATCTTAGATAGGGGAGTTAGTGGCAAATAATCCCCTTGTGGTTTGCCAAATAGGCAAATTACACCATGTGGTTTGAAAATAGGCATTTTACCCCCCGTGGTCTGAAAATAGGCTTCTTACCCCCCGTGGTTTGTGAAAATAGGCATTTTTTCCACCTTATAGTTTGTGAAGAGGTGTGAAATACACCCTACACATAGGGGGTAAACTACCTATTTTGTAAACCACATGGAGGTAAAATGCATATTTTCACAAATCAGAGGGGGTAAAATGCCTATTTTCAAACCACGGGGGGTAAACTGCCTATTTTGTATACCACAGTGGGGTAAAATGTCTTTTTTCAAACCAAAGGGAGGTAATCCGCCTATTTGGGGAACCAAATGTAGGTAATCTGCCAAAAACCCTAGATAGAGATATCAAGGTTGGTATTGTAAGGCCTCACTACCTTAAGTGTGATTTAATAGCATAAAGAGGGCTATTCATTCATCAGAGTACAAAGGTATATGTTGAGGTATTGAGCTAGATGCTATCGTACCAAAATAAAAATTCCAATTTCAAAATAATTACATTCCCAACAAAATGAATGTAAGTACTATCGATTTACGCTACTCATAAGTAGAGACTATACAAAAGAGTTCATTGTTCTTCTAGGCCAATAACATTAGTCCTCACACAGCTCACCGCGTCAACCTCGTCTTAGCTCTCCTTGCCAAAAGCTCCTACATAAACAACCCCAACACTTGAGCATATGACAATTCATATTCACAACAATAATATTACAAAATAAAATGCATAAACGTTAATACGAAAGTACTTCTTGTATTCAATGCATTTAATATGTTGTCTCTGGTTGTCCCTGTTCCACAACTCATATTCATAATCATCAGATTATATACAGTTTAATTTAAATGTCATGACATTATTCCATACCATCATACCAATAACTGATTCACAGTCTTGTTTTAATAGTGGCATTCTAATGCCTGTCGCTTCGACATAACAACGGCATTATAATACCCCTCGCTTCGACATATCAACGGCATTATAATATCCCTCACTTCAATATGACAGCGGCATTACCATCGATTTGACATATTAGTGGCAAATATTATGTTCCATCGCTACGATATGACAGCTGCAAGTATTCTATTACTCGCTTCGAAATGACAGCGGCAAGCATTATAACCATCACTCGAATATAACAACGACTCACAACAATATGCACAAAGCATCTACTTCATGCATCCACAATGCATAATTCATTATGTAAAAATACATTTTACCGTCGATGAGCAAACGTCTCTCTACGTACCTTTCTTCCAAAAGTAGGGATATTTTCAGAAACAATCCCCTGCGTTGTGCCGCCGCTTGGGAAGGCTGTACACAATTGCAACAATCCAATATTAGAAGCCATATTATATCCCATCACAAAAAAAGTCCCAACAAAATATCAAAAATCCCAACATTTGTGTCTCGCGATTGATCGCCCATACGCGCCGATCGATTGCGAGACACTACTGCCTCGATGCCCAATTTATGTCATTCCGCGATCAATCGCTAAGTCTCAGCCAATCGATCGCGAACCGATCGCCGAGGTCCGTGTATGTGAAAATAGCATTTTTCACGCACAAGACCCACTTCAAACTCCAAAACCCATACAACTCCATAACCTTTCAACCCAACACCACAAATACTCAATATACAACATAATACATATCGTCCCTTGATATTTTAAAGCATTTAACCAACAAAATACACAATAATTATAAATTAAACATGTTTTTCTAGATTACTAGAACAAAGCTCAATTGCACCATGCCAAATTTACTAATTCCACACAATGCATCACATGCACCCTGAAATGTATAACCAGTTTATGCCCACCGGCTAACCATTACATTTCACAATCATAATTAATTATAACATCATATCACCTCATAATCATCATTAAAAGCCATAATGTACATGATTATTTCCAGGATATCACATGACTCCCCCACTTAGAAAATTTCGACCTCGAAATTGCATACACTTACCCATGCCAAACAAAATATAAATTCACATACAAAAAATTGTTCCGGGTATTGCTGCGTCATATGTCACTCTGTCACCCACACGGCCTCCTCGACACCCATGCAATCCCACTGAACTTTAACCGGCCTTCAACATAAGACACATCAGAGTCTAACTGCACTTCTGAAGGCTGCAACACATGAGACAGATCCGGCTCATACTTCCTCAACATTGACACATGAAACACGTCATGAATGTCAGATAACGACGGTGGCAAAGCCAGACGGTAAGCCAAAGTGCCAACACGCTGCAAGATCTCATAAGGACCAACATACCTCGGTAACAATTTTCCTTGCATTCAACACCTCTGAAAGGTGAGATCTTCAAAAAGACCTTATCATCTAACTGAAACTCCAACGGTTGTCACCGTTTATTAGCATAAGCTACCTGTCTATCCTGACCTACTTTCATTCTCTGCCGAATCACTTTCACTTTCTCTTCCATCTCCCGGATCAACTCCGGTTCTCTAACCAATTTACGATCTAAGTCATCCTAGTACAGTGGCGATCTACAACGTCAACCATATAAGGCCTCAAATGGAGCCATCTGTATGCTCGCCCGATAGCTATTGTTGTACAAAAATTCCACTAAAGCCACTGAATCCTGCCATGTAGCATCAAACTCTAACACACAATCCCAAAACATATCTTTGAGTGTCTGTATGGTACGCTCAGCCTGGCCATCTGTTTGGGGATGGTATGCGGTGCTCAACCTCACCTCAGTTCCCAAAGCTGGCTGAAGACCTTCCCAAAAGTGAGAAGTAAATTGTGGATCTGGATCAGACACAATAGAAACCGGGATCCCGTGCAATCTCACCACATCACGAATGTACAGCTGGGCCATTCTCAAGTACGTGAAGGTCATACTGTATGGTATAAAGTGAGCCACCTTAGTCAGTCTGTCAACTATCACCCAAATGGCGTCAAATCCTGAAGCAGTCCTCAGCAAATGGGTCACAAAGTCCATAGATATGTGTTCCCACTTCCATTTAGGCATCTTCAAGCTCTTCAACTCACTTCCGGGTCTCTGCCTCTCCGCTTTCACCTGCTGACAGACCAAACACCTCTTTACAAATGCTATAACATCTCGTTTCATCCGCTTCCACCAGAACTGGTCACACAAGTCTTTATGCATCTTCTTCCCGCCAGGATGGATACTAAATCTACTGTGGTGAGCTCGCTGTAAGATTCTTTGAACCCAGGCGCACTCGGAACCACCCAACGATTACCAAGCCTCAACGAACCGTCCTTGGCCATTTTGAATTTCGATGGTTGTCCTTGAAGGATCAATGTTACTCATCTTTGTATTTCATCGTCTGTCTTTTAAGCCTTTCTGATACTCTCGAAAATATCTGGTTCTGCTAACAATGTCGACACGCGTACCGGCGATTCAAACACATCAAAGTCATATCCCAACTGACAGTAAGAAGTCAACAATACCGACAAATGATGACATCATCCACAGTATACTTCACCTTCCAACTCAAGGCATCAGCTGTCAAGTTAGCCCTGCCTAGATGGTACTCTATCTCGCAATCGTAGTCCTTCAACAAGTCCATCCATCTTCTCTGTCTCATATTCAGTTCTGCCTGAGCAAATAAAAACTTCAGGCTCTTGTGGTCGATGAATATGGTAAACGATGTACCATACAGATAATGCTAACAGATCTTCAAGGCAAATATAATAGCCGCCAATTTCAAATCGTGAACTGGATATCTGGTCTCATGAGGTTTCAGCTGCCTCGAAGCATAGGCCACCACATGCTCATCAACACACAGCCCAAGCCTTGTAATGACGCATCTGTATAAAATGATGAACCTCTCATTCTCTATGGGAATCACTAACACATGTGTAGTCGTCAACCGATGCTTCAGTTCTTGGAAACTCTGCTCACAAGCCTCAGACCAATAAAATGACACTCGTTTCTGAGTCAACTACGTCAACGGCTTAGCAATCTTTGAGAACCCTTCTACGAGGCGTCGATAATACCCGCCAGACCAAGAAAACTTTGAATCTCAGGTACAGAGGTAGGTGCATACCATTCCATCATTGCTTCTACTTTCCTTGGGATTGACTGATATCCCATTCCTGAAGATCACATGACTCAGAAACACCACATTGTCTAACCATAATTCACACTTGCTGAGCTTGGCCAACAACTGGTTATCTCAAAGGACCTGAAGCACTACATGCAGCTGTCTCATGTGCTCCTCTTCGCCTCTAGAATAAGTAAGGATATCATCAATGAATAATATGACAAACCGATCCAAATACGGCTGGAACACCCGATTCATCAGACTCATAAAGACAGCAAGGGCATTCGTCACTCCGAACGGCATGACCAAGAACTTGTAATGCCCATATCGAGTCCAAAATGTTGTCTTCTGAACTTCCTCCTCCCTAACCCGTATCTGATGATAACAAGATCTCAAATCAATCTTGGAGTAAACCGTTATGCCCTGCAACTGATCAAACAGATCATCAATCTGAGGAAGAGGATATTTGTTCTTTATCGTCACGTTGTTCAACTGCATGTAATCGATGCACAAATGCATCGAACCATCTTTCTTCTTCACAAATAAGACTGGTGCACCCCAAGGCGACACACTGGGATGTTTGTATCCCTTGTTTAGAAGTTCCTGCAACTGAACCTTCAATTCTCTCAATTCCTCCGGTGCCATCCTATAAGGTGCATGAGAAATAGCGGACGTGCCTGGTAATATTTCAATCCCAAACTCAACCTCCCGACTCGGCGAAAAACCTGGAATTTCTTCCGGAAACACATCGGCAAATTCAGCAACCACGGGTATCTCAACAATTCTCACCTCTTTCCTATTTTCTGCAACATCAATTGCATAAATAAGATAACTCGCATGTCCACATTCCAATAACCATGACATTTTAATAGTAGATATCAACGGGATTTTCGACGAGAACCACTTCCATAAAATATCCACCGACTCCCCTGATCAGATCGAAAGTGAACTGTCCTCTGCCGGCAATCAAAAACTTCCTGATATCTGTTCAACACATCAATGCCCACAATGCAATCAAAATTCCTTCATGTCCAACACGATCAAGTCTACCTTCAAATCGCTGCCCTCAAAATAAATGAGGCAGCCATGTAATGCTCGGTTAGTAATCACATTCTTCCCAGTTGGTGTCAAGACCAGAAGAGGCGTGGGCAACAAAGACGGGCACATATGATATTTCTTGATAAATCCGACAGATGCAAAAGAATGGAGGCGCATGTATCTATCAAAATAAAAGTGGGGTAGGTAAATAAATAGCACTTACCCGCAATCACTTCCTATGGAGCCGCATCAGCCTGCTCCCTCGTCAATGCATAGACTTTCCCCTAGGGTGGTCCCACTATCTAAGCTCCCAACTGTCGAGGCATGATTGGTGGCCTCTGTTGTACCGCTCTATCGGCAAATCTTCCCCTATTCTCCCTAAGGCCTGGTTGTCCTCCACGGTTAGGACAATTCCGAGCAATGTGGCCCATCTTGCCACATCCATAACAAGCTGAGCAATCTCGCATCAGATGTGGTCCTCCACAATAGTAACATCTAACCTCCCTAGTTCTACTTGCTTGTGTTGGTCCTTTATTGGTCGGTGCATTACTCCTTCGATCCCCCATCCGACGATTATCAGACCACTTACCACTAAACCGAGAGGATGATGATGTCCCACGATATTTAAACTGGTCTCCTCGGGGTTTCAGACTATCAGGCACTGATCTTTGTGGTGGTATTTGTGGGGGTACAACATCCTTATATGAGGTACATACCTCAATAGTGACGAGTACTCTAGGGCGTAATCAGAAACTGTCATGTTGCCCTGCCTCAAGTTGGTAAACTTGTCCTCTTTCATCTGTCTAGCAGCAGCCGAAAAGTATCGGTTCAGAAATCGAGTCCTGAATAAGCTCCAGTCCACTAGCACTCCCTGAGCTCTCATCTCCATAACCGACGTCTTCCACCACATAGAAGACTTCTTGGCCAATTGAATTCGGTCAACCTTAGCCAGGCAGTCTTATCACATGGTGCTGACACAAATATCTGCTCAATCCTCTCGAGCCACTCCTTAATTTCTTCCCTAGACTCAGTCCCCTCGGAACAAGGAGGGTGGAAGGTTAAGAACTGCGTCAGACTCAGTTCCCCGGGCAATAACTGTTGTGCAATAGGTTCCAGACCCACAGCTGGTAGCGGTAGAGGGTTAGTCTGCGCAATGCATGCATTCACACTTATTGCATCCCCCACCTCTTCATTGCGGTGTTCATAGTTTCTGGCTGCCATGCTGTAATACATGGGTTAACAATAATAATCCAGAATCAATTCATGTAATACAATTCCGTTAGTTATCATCACATGAATATCTCTCAAGCATGTTGGTATAATAGACATATACTCAAATATGCACCAAAATGCATGAACATGCTCACAAGTGAACATCTATCCGACCTTTTCACTAATTCTACCATTCGCTCAACCCTGGTTTCTAACCACTGCTCTGATACCACTAATGTAAAGCCTCACTACCTTAAGTGTGATTTAAGAGCATAAAGAGAGTTATTCATTCATCAGAGTACAAAGGTATATGATGAGGTATTGAGTTAGAGACTATCGTGCCAAAATAAAAATTCCAATTCCAAAATAATTACATTCCTACCAAAATAAATGTAAGTACAATAGATTTACACTACTCATAAGTAGAGACTAGCATTAGTCCTCACACAGCTCACCGCGTCAACTTTGCCTTAGCTCTCCTTGCCAAAAGCTCCTACAGGAACAACCCCAACACATGAGCATATAACAAATCATATTTACAACAATATGATTACAAAATAAAATGCATAAACCGTTAATACGAAAATACTTCATGTATTCAATGCATTTAATATGCTCTCCCTGGTTGTCCCTGTTCCAAAACTCATATTCATAATCAACATATTATAATACAGTATAATTTAAATGTCATGACATTATTCCATATCATCGTACCAATAACCGATTCACAATCTTGTTATAACAGTGGCATTCTAATGCCCCTCGCTTCGACATAACAGCGGCATTTATAATACCCTTCGCTTCGACATATCAACGGCATTATAATATCCCTCGCTTCAATATGACAGCGGCATTATCCTCTCTTCAACATATTAGCGGCAAATAATATGTTACATCGCTACGATATGAGCGGCAAGTATACTATTACTCACTTCGAAATGACAACGACAAGCATTATAATCATCACTCGAATATAACAATGACACACAACAATATGCACAAAGCATCCAATTCAATGCATCCACAATGCATAATTCAATATGTAAAATTACCTTTTACCGTCGATGCTCGTACGTCTCTCTATTTACCTTTCTTCCAAAAGTAGGGACGTTTTCAGTCCCCTGCGTTGTGCCGCCGCTTGGGAAGGCTCTACACGATTACAACAATCCAATATTAGAAGCCATGTTATATCCCATCACAAAAACAATCCCAGCAAAATATCAAAAATCCCAACATTTGTGTCTCGAGATCGATCACCCATATGTGCCGATCGATCGCGAGACACTACTGCCTCGATGCCCAATTTATGCCATTCCGCGATCGATCGCTAAGTCTCAGCCGATAGATTGAGAACTTCGCCGATCGATCTCGCAAACTCGCGATCGATCGCGTAAACATATTGTCCGCATGTCATGATGCTCGCGATCGATTGGTAAAATGCATTGATCGATCGCCGAGGTCTGTGTATGCGAAAATCACCATTTTCACACACAACACCCACTTCAAACTCCAAAACTCATACAACTCCATAACCTTTCAACCCAACACCACAAATACCTCAATATACAACATAATACACACCAAAAACAAAACAACCCCATAATTTGACAAATAACAACTCAAAACAAACTCCTTTTTCCCCCAAAAACATAAACTCAAAACCCACCTAAACATGCTCAACAATTAACAAGGAAGACTCCTTACAACTTAAACTTCAAATCCTAGCAATAATCAATCAACACAAGCTTTGAAATTCCTTCTCCTTCTTCCTTGTGCTAGGCGATGAAGAGAGTAGGCGATGAAGAGAGGGGTTGGGGAATGGTATTTTGAGCTTGTAAAATGAGTGTGGGGAGTGAGGGATAAGGTAGAGTGTGAGATCAATTATAAATGATGTCCACACATTTAGCATGATGTAGTAAAATATCGTCCTTTGATATTTTAAAGCATTTAACCAACAAAATGCACAATAATTATAAATTAAACATGATTTTCTAGATTACTAGAACAAAGCTCAATTGCACCATGTCAAATTTACTAATTCCACACAATGCATCACATGCACCCTGAAATGTATAACCAGTTAATGCCCATGGCATAACCATTACATTTCACAAGCATAATTAATTATAACACCATAATCACCTCATAATCATCATTAAAATCCATAATCTACATGATTATTTCCAGGATATCACTGAATGATAATTTCTACTCTCACTTGGGAAAGGGAGTAGGAAATTAAGAATTCTTGGCTAATAAACTAGATAGATCTATAATATTGTAATTGATCATAAGAAACATAGTTGATAATCAAGTGAAATCGGACATCTAGAATCCTTCTCATAATTAATTCTTTTGAATTGTTGCAACTGTTAGTTAGTGATTTACGTTATTTGACAACCAACAACACTACTCGTTTTTCTAAATAGGATTAAGACCATCTCGCACAAGTATTTAATTAATACTATAGAGCAATCCTCGTGGGTTCGACATCCATATTCATATTCATATACTAAAACTTGACATCGTACACTTGCGATACGTTTTGCACGCAACAAGATTTTTGCGTTGTTGCCGGGGATTGAATAATATAGTTTAATTCTAATATTTTGCCAAGTAATCTTAGTTTTGATTTAGAACTTTTATTTTATTTTAGTACTTGAGATATAATTTTTTTGCGTTTCTTGATTTTTGCAGTGTATGCGACGATATACAAGGCTTGAATTACTTTTATTTGATTCCGAAATCGAAAGAACTACTCGACGACTACGTGAAGCAAGAAGGGACAAGTTTAGTCAAATGGCTGCTGAAAATCATGAAGCCGAAGTTGTTCCTGTAGCTATTAGAGATCACTTTAAACCGGTGATCAATAATAACTACTTCAGTATTGCTCGCCAGACCATCAGTGGAAACAATTTTGAACTGAAGCCAGCATTGATCAACATGGTGCAGCAAAACCAATTTTGTGGTTCAGCTGTGAGTGATCATGATCTCCATCTGAGGATCTTTCTTGAGATAGCAAGACACTATAAAGATACATGGTGTTATTGAGAACATCATCAGACTGCGCCTGTTCCCGTTCTCTCTTCGGGATCAAGCAAGAAGTTGGCTTCAATCTTTGTCAATTGGTAGTATCACGACATGGGATGACATGACGTCCAAATTTTTGGCAAAGTTCTTTCCACCAGCAAAGTCAGCATTGTTAAGGACCGAGATCAGCACCTTTAAGCAGCATGATTTTGAACAGCTGTATGAAACATGAGAACGTTTCAAAGACTTACTCAGAAAATGCCCACAGCATAACTACGAGAGCTGGGTACAAATCCAGTTGTTTTACAATGGATTGAAGGTCCCACTCGAATCATATTGGATGTTGCAGCGGGATGAACTCTTTTCTCCAAGACAGCCAAGGATGCATATGAATTACTTGAGCAAATGGCTCCCAACAGTTACCAATGGCCAAACGAGCGAGCACCGGTGCTAAAGCCAGTAGGTATGTACAAAGTTGATCAATTTACTGCATTATCTGCACAATTGGCTGCTCTTACTACGCAGATAGCACTAATGAACAAGCAAGGGACTCCACCTACTATTGAGTCTGCCGCTATTGTTGTTGGGGTGTCATTAACTATAGAGGATCCGAATCAAGAGCAAGCTCAATTCATGAACAATCGGTATCCAAACAACTATCGATGTAATCCTGTGTGAAATCATGAGAATTTTTTCCAATGCCAATAACAAGAATGCTTTGAACCGGCCTCCTGGATATACACCTCAGAAAAATGAAGGTAAATCTTCTTTTGAAGATTTAGTTGGTACTTTTGTAACTGAATCCTCTAAAAGGTTTGAGCATAACGAGACGAGGCTGAAAAATATTGAGACTCAAATGAACAATATGGGTGCCACGATGAAATCATTAGTGGTCTCGATGGGTCAACTTGCAAATGCTATGAATCATCAACAATCGGGGACGTTTCCCAGCAATATTGAGGTGAATCCAAAAGAATAGTGTCATGCCATCATATTGTGAACTGGTAATGAAATTGGTAAATCAGAATATGTGCATACTGATGACTCACCAAAGGAAGAAACTCCAAAGTCAATTGAAACCTCTAACGAGGTCGAAAAGGAGTAGCATGTCACTCAACCCGTGAAACCTCCAATGTATAAGCCTACTCTTCCATATCATTTACGCTTCAAGAAGAAGACAATAGACGATCAGTTTGCAAAGTTCTTGGAAATTTTCAAGAAAATTCATATCAGCATTCCGTTTACTGATGTTTTGCAACAAATGCCTAATTATGAAAAGTTCATGAAGGATGTGATGGCTAGGAAGCGCAAGATGGAAGACTTTGAGACAGTGAATCTAACTGAGGAATGCAGTGCAATCCTCCAAAAGAAGCTGCCCCTGAAATTGAGAGATCCAGGGAGTTTTACTATCCCTTGTATTATTGGTAGTTCTTCTTTTAAGCTTTATGTGATCTTGGAGCTAGTATAAATTTAATGTCTCTATCTGTTTTCAGGAAATTAGGACTTAGGGAGGCAAAACTAACCAACACACACTGCAAATGGCGGATAGGTCTCTCGCATACCCTCACGGTATAGTGGAAGATATGTTAGTGAAAGTGAGCAAACTCTACCTTTCAGCAGACTTCATTATTCTAGATATACAAGAAGACGAGGAGATACCGCTAATCTTGGGACGACCGTTCTTGGCTACAGGGGAAACAAAAATAGATGTAAAAAGGGGTGAGCTATCAATGGAGGTTGAAGATGAAAAAGTCATTTTTAATGTATTTAAAATGATTACCACCCCACATGTCATGAAGAAGCCAAAGGATTGTAAGAAGGTACAAATGTCGACAACTAAGAGAGTTGAGCAATGTTGCAAGATTAATATGACTGGAAAGCTGCACAAAGTAGTCACTGTTGTCAGAAAAGTTGTGAAAAAGCTAAAGAATAAGAGATATATGTTCAAGCAAGTGTGGAGGGTAAAAAAACAGGCACGACCCCTCCAAACAAGGAGCAACAAATGGTTGAAAGTGTCGCAAAGTCTGGCTAACGACTATAAACTAAGCGCTTCTTGAGAGGCAACCCAAGTTTTATATCCTTTAGAATTTTTTTTTTGTTTTGTTTTGTTGATTCTTAGTTTAATTGTTTTTATATTTTTGATGACTTCTACCCAAAGTCTCATTTATAGGTCTCCAACCACCATAGCCACCGAAGTTTCCACCATATCCCCATGATCAGGATGATGAGGAGAACGACGACAACTGACGGTCGTCGAAACAGGTATGTGCCTCTTTCTTATTTTTTCTCGGTTCAGTACATTGAGGACAATGCACAACCTTAAGTTTAGGGGGGTCATATGAATTGCATGTTTATCACACCTCGCATGATTTACCTGAATTCCTAATTAGTTGGTATTGATTTTGCTTTATAGTATTTCTAGTTAGTTCTTGAGTCATAAGTTGTGTATGATTGAATTGTGAGGCCGATTTTGAGAATTGCTGCTTAAATGTGAAATTTTGAACACTTGGTTCGCTATGTTGGCGGATCTTATGATGTTATTACCCAGTTGATTGTCACTTGAAGTTGAATATGATCAAAGTGAGCATATAAATGATATAAGCAATCTTTGTAATTGATTTAGGCTTTTATTCATTGATATATATTGCCGTAGTAGCCCTCTCTGAGCCTAAAAGTAAAAGGAGTTGACTCAAATGAATTGCATATCTATTGTAGAGTCCCATTCAATTTTGTTTTCGGTATTACCTTGGTTTTGAGACAATAATCGAGCACGATGATCAATTCATAAAATTTGAATGTGAATTGAGAAAAGTATAGAACTTGCTTGAGTATCCTTCAAGGTGAAATACAGATGTTATATGGCTTAGGATGATCTAGGCGAATTTTGAATAGTTTGAGTCTTTCGAGCCAACTAATAACATCATTTATTCCTTAGTAACCCCTTTTGAGCTTATTGAAAATCGAATGGTATGTGCAAAAGCACATAATAACCCCCATTCGTCATCATTTCAAGATCCCACATCAACCACCTTGTTGATAGCTTATACACTATTTTCTATCCTCAAGTGAGTAAGTTTTTATTGCGCTTTAAAATTTCAGATATCTCGCATGTTCATAATTAAAAATTAGAGGGAGAGAAACAATGAAAAAATGGGCATGAATGCAAGGAAAATGTTGAAAAGGTGAAGAAAATAGTGATTAAAATAATAATAATAATAATAATGAGGTGAATGATGAAAATATGGATGAGAAAGAAGCGGGGATTCAAAAGAAAATTATCAATAAAGGGATATTGAGAGGAGAGTGCGCAATAGTGTTGAATTTGACTTACTTTCTTGGTTTGAATATCCTATCCTTTTATTGAAGCCATGAGCCAATACCATACATTATAAGCCAATTAAGACCTATTGACCGAGCCATGTTCGTCCAATATACTAGTGGAGAAGGTTACAAAAGTTAAGCTTATGGACTCTCTCTCGAGATGTTTGATGAGTATGCGTTGACATTCACACACACATGTCTCATTACCTTGATTGATATTATCAATTCTTATTATAAGCCTATCATTCTATTGGACAATAAGTTTGTATGTTTTCATGCTTGTTTCTTTTCTTTTGTTCTTAATTTTTCTCGGTACTAGCAAAAATATAAGTTTATGGGGTTTGATAAGTGCGTTTTGCACTTATTATTTCTCTCGTTTCTTTTGGAGTGATGTTGGTTTTTCGATCAGAGTTATGTGTTTTGCGTTTTTGTGTTTTCAGTAAGCTAGGTGAAGATGAATAATAAGATGATGAAAAGAGCATGAAATAACAAGAAAGTGGTGGAACAAGGTGAAAGCAAGGCAAATGAATGATGAAAAGTTGGGCCAAGAAGAAGATTCGAAGTAGAGATCAATCTCTACAAAACTAGAGATCGATCTCTGTAGGAAAAAGGGACATCGACCGATCCCTGAGAAAGAGGCGATCGATCTCTGTATACAGTGTTTTGGGAAACAATTCATGCGATATGGCAATCGATCTCTATGAAAGAGACCAAAACAAAATTTCTGAAAAAATAAGGAGTGGCGACCGATTGCCTGAAAAGGGCGATTGATCGCTGCGTAATTAAGGCCCATTAAAAATTAGCGGATCCAAGGTTAAAAAGGTGGCTACCCTATTCTTTTTAGGGACTTTTGACACTCTTTCAAGGGGAAGACACATTGAGGAGGCTGTTAGGATTCCAAGGGCAAGGATTTCATCACAAAACGAAGGCGGCTTTCATCTGGGGACGGAGAATTGCTTCCATATCGTTTTGTATCTCTTGCTTTTGTTCTTTAATGAATTTCTCAAACATGTCTATGTGTTTTATGAATTCTAGGATGAACTAATCCCTTCTTTCTAAGGGGGAGACATAGCTTGATTGGATATTATGTTTTGGTTTGATTGATTTACATATTAGGATTTATCACATGGTTTATTTGTGTTTTCTTGCTTTGAATGTAATTTAATTGACTGGCCATTGATTTAATTTTAATATTTGACCTATCACGAAAACACATCGTGGATGTTTATATTATCGACAGGCGTATAACTCCATTGAAGCCTTTGAAATAATTATTGTGCAATCAATATTGTTTAATATTTAATTTAGATATGGATATCAATGTTGGTATTGAATGATAATTCCTACTATCACTTGGGAAAGGGAGTAGGAAACACTTAAGAATTCTTTGCTAATAAACTAGATAATCTACAATATTGTAATTGATCATAAGAAACATAGTTGATAATCAAGTGAAATCGACCTCTAGAATCCTTCTCATAATTAATTCTCTTGAATTGTTGCAACTGCTAGTTAGTGATTTACGTTATTTGACAACCAACAACACTACTCATTTTTCTAAATAGGATTAAGACCATCTGGCACAAGTATTTAATTAATACTATAGACCAATCCTCGTAGGTTCGACATCCGTATTCATATCCATATACTATAACTTGACATTGTACGCTTGTGATACGTTTTGCATACAACACATATATACGTGCATGCATAATACACGAGCATATCCGAGGTCTGGCATGCACGACATTAGTTTGAGAAAAGAAAATATTTTGTGGGCCACTGTTATGACACCGAGGTTTGCGAGGCAGACTTTTATGATATGTGGAGAGAGAGTGCCATGGGTGGGAGACTCTTCGGAGGATTATGGGGGTTGATAGGTGATGTGCCTTCGGTAATCACGAGGGGTGGTTCACTCGACTATACTCTCTATTGATGTCGTGGGTAGTAGACTTCTCGGTGACCTCAGCGGTTGATAGGGGATGTGCCTTTGGAGGTCACGGGAGGGTGGATCACTCGGTTGCATCAATTTTCTATTGGCTATGTACCTATTGATATTGTTCAGAGCTCTGTTCCAGCGCATAGTAGTTGGTCAAGGAACCATGAAAAATATGAATTTGAGTGAAATAATATATATATTACTGAGTATGCATTTGAGTATAAATGTTTTACCGATGTCTCATATCATTTTCATAGCATGCGTGATTTTTATTTACTGGGTATTAGTTCACGTAGTTCATGCATTGTAGGTGAGCAAGATGATATCTCAGACTCGGACTTAATGGCAATGTGATGAGCTCTGATGAGTTTCTGAGATCAATTGTACATGGATGACGACATACTGGACTGTGAGGTTATCTTATTTTGCTTTTGGAACTTTAAAATTTTAGTTCGAAATTTTAGTTTATAAAACTACAAAAATTCTCTTTGATAACGTTAGTATAAACTGGTTTATAAATAGTTGGGTTGTTATGTACAAGTATGTATGCATATGTGATGGTGATTTATGTTGTGATTATACTTTTTGCTGATGGTGTTATTGGTGATATTGGTTGTTATGAATATTGAGCTTGTATTGTCTCTCGATGCTATACCAATAGAGGAGATGACGCGAGAATTATATATATAGCTGATAGTATAATAGTCGAGATCTTGGGGGTGTTATAGTGATTTCCCTGATTTAGTGATGGAGTTTAAGGAGATTTCTACATCATCCTAAACAAGGGTCTCAATTTCCAGAGGTGGCTCGTCCAGTACCTCGAGATAGAATAACTTTTATATTGATGGCATGGTGTAAATTCTTCATCACATTTGTAGCATAGGTCGCACCGACGGCGGTCCACCATCTTCGCCTTGGAGAGGCGTTTGATGGTGGTGGCGCCAAAGAGAGTGGGCGACGTGGAGTGTCATGTCACCGTGGGTATTTAGTCCTTCATATAATCGTGGAAGACTCATGGCACCCGTAAGAGTGGAGGGATTGACGAATGGAAACCCCCATAGCGATGGTGTCTTGGAGGCCACTAAGAAAGAGTTATATCTCTTGTTTGCGCGTCAACGAACCCGCACGCGCAGATAATTGCTTAAAACGTCGCTAGAACTCGTCGACAGATCTAGATTATCGTAGCTTGGCTAATTCCTCGAGGTGGTTGGCGCTCAGAGGTGGGCCAAAGCGTAAGTGACAATGATGTTTGAATTCATCCCAAGAGAGATTTGGTGTGTGGGTTTTTAATTTCAGAAACCACGGTTGGGGATCCCCGTCAAGATGGAAGGATGTCAATCAAATGAACTCGGTTGGTGGTCTATTGTGATGGCGAAAAAAATGCTCGCAATGAGATAACCAACCCAAAGGGTCCGAAAGTCCATTGAACCTGGGAAATCCAATCGCATGAATTTGTGTGGGGAAAAGTTATTGTCTCTTGTATCTCCGTTGGTCTAGTGGTCGTGAGAGCGTGAATCAGAGGAGCCAGAAGGGTCGCTGGTCTGGCATCGCTAACTGTATCGCTTGCAGAAAATTGAAAGGATAAGTTATCAAGGCATGAGGTGATTGACTCCTGATAAGTGTGATTTTTACACTTAATTTGATATATGATTAGGGGTGTTTTTGTAGTGATTCCTAGAAAATATTACACGTTTTGGTATATATTTGTATATGTCAGGAATCTAGGTTCAAATGCATAAAACTGGATGAAATGGGCTTAAAAATGCTGAAAAAGGACCAAACTGAGCAAATCTGGAAAAGGAGGGACCAAATCGCAAGATTGGAGATTTGAGGTCCGCGATTGATCGGCAATGACGAAGATCGATCGCCAGACTTCCGCGATCGATCGGCAAATGACGAAGATCGATCGCGGATTTGTTTAATTTGGGTATCACGTCCAGTAGAGATTGAAGATCGATCGCGAGGAGACGAAGATCGATCGCCGCGAGGAGTTTTTGGAAAAATAAAGACTTTCCGTGTTTGGTTCAAGGGGACTCCTTCCCAATTATTGTTGCCCTATATATGAGACCTAAGGACGAATTTTCTAGGACTTTTGGCCAACATTTACCACAACCTAGCAGCCTCTCCTCCATCCAAAGTAATACCACAATTCATTGAAGAGCAAGAGCAACGCAAGGAACGAAATAACGGAGCGATGCACGGAGCGACATCCTCGTTATCTTAGTATTTCTGAACTTATTAATTTTTATATCATATTTTGATGTTAAATTTGTTTAAAGACATGTTTATGCATTATAATTTGATTATGGTTGTTGGCTAAGTTATTTGTCAAGACATAGGGGATCCCATGTTTGAACCCTTGAGTTAATTAATGGTTTTGATTTGATTTCTATGATCTTTGCGCATAATTTATGTTTTTAATGCTTGTAAAAGTTTAGCTACCTTTTGCATGATATTGGTAATCGTAATTGAATTGACCATAAGAGATTACGATACGACGTAGTAAATTAGGCCGTGGGTTTTAGGTTGAGACGGACCAAGTAAAATCTAGCACACATGTGATAGCAATAGATTTACCAAAATCGAAGGCTAGTAGTTTTCACAAAGCGTTTTTCGGTATTAATCATTCAATAAAGACACGGGAGTGATTTATTGTAGATTAATGTTAGACTTGTTATAACCGGACCAAGGTATAACGAAGGAAATAGGAAAACTCGTCACCCTAGAACATAGAACATTAAATCTTAATTAATAGACATTTTTTGGGGGATTACATGGGTGAACCGACGTCTTGATAATTCGTTTATAAATTCTCTTCAATTATCCATCACTGCTGGTTAGGTTAACTGTTGTGCTTAAGTAAATTTAGGTTGATAATCATTCCATAATCGTAGGTTAAATATAGAAATTCTAATCGAACGTGGTAATTACTACTAGTCCCTGTGGGTACGACACTCCTTACTCTTAAACCATTATATTAAAACTTGACACCGTGCACTTGCGGTACATAAATCGCTACACTGAAAATAATTGTTTAAAATAAAAGCGATCAAGTTTTTGGCGCCGTTGCCGGGGACTAGTTTAAGTAATATCATAGGAGATTAGTTGACTATAATTTAGCCATATTTTTTATTTTTACTTTTATTACGTTTTATACGATTTCACCACTGTTGTTCCTTCGTTGTGTTGAATTTTGCAGGGAGTTGTCTTTGTAGTGCATGCTTCGAAGTGACAGACCTATATTAGAGCCACTTGACTTAGAGATTGAGCGAACTTGCAGAAGACTTCGGAAGAAACTAGAGAGATGGCTGAGAATAATCGAGGGAATTGTGAACAACACAATGATGAAGTGCCAATTAAAAAGGTCCATGATGGACTATGCACAACCATCTTTTCAAGGCACCATGTCTAGCATCACTAGACCAAGGATTCAGGCTAATAACTTCGAGATCAAGCCTGCCATAATTCAGATGATTCAACATTCTGTGCAATTTGGGGGGATCGCATACTGATGATCCTAATGCTCATATCTCCAACTTTTTGGAGATATGCGACACATTCAAGCACAATGACGTCACTGACGACGCCATCAGGTTACGACTCTTTCCCTTTTCTTTAAACGATAAAGCTAAGAGCTGGTTGAATTCATTGCCTGCAGGGTCGATCACTACTTGGGAGGGGATGGCTCAAGCCTTCCTATCAAAATACTTTCCCCCTTCCAAGACAGCTAAGATGCGCAACGATATCACAACATTCATGCAACATGATCCGGAGACACTGTACGAAGCTTGGGAGCGCTTCAAGGATCTACTTCGAAGATGCCCACATCATGGCCTTCCGATTTGGCTTCAGGTACAAACATTTTACAATGGTCTATTTCCGCTAATAGATCCATGATTGATGCAGCAGCAGGAGGTACCATTATGAGAAAGTCACCTGAGGAAGCTTATACACTCTTGGAAGAGATGGCATCCAACAGTTACCAGTGGCAGTCCGAAAGGAATGTGCCCAAAAAACCGATTGGGGTGCACCAAGTTGATGAGGTAACAGCAATAAAAGCACAATTGGAGGCGTTGAATAAGAAAATGGATGGCTTGAGCATGACAGCGATGCAAGCTCAAGTGGTCATATGTGACTTGTGTGGAGGCAACCATCAGAGCACGGAATGCCAGGCAGGTAATCCTTTTGTGCAAAATACTGAAAATGCTAACTTTGTAGGAAACAGGCCACAACAGGGTAATTCTTACTCCAACAACTATAACCAACCATGGAGGAATCATCCAAACTTCTCTTGGTCCGACCAAAAGAATGTTTTGAACCCTCAACCACAACCGGGTTACCAACCAAAGCCAAGCATGGAGGAATTACTTGTCAAGTTTATATCATCTACTGAGACCAGGATGAATAACCAAGATGCATCTATCAAGAATTTGGAAACTCAAGTCGGACAATTGGCAACCATCTTGGCCGGAAGAGCACAAGGAACTCTGCCGAGTGACACCGAGAAAAATCCACGGGAGCAAGCCAATGACGTAACCTTGAGGAGTGGAAAAGAACTTGGTGATGAGAAGGAGACTGAAAAGATTGCTATTAAACAAGATGAGAAGGAGCAGCCACGCAACAAGGGTAAGTCCACTAGAGACACTACACCTATCACACCACAAGAAAAGGTACACATTCCTCTCCCATTCCCTGCAGCAGTTAATAGGGCAAATGTTGATTCAAACTTTGCCAAATTTTTAGACATGCTTAAGAATTTGCATATAGATATACCATTTATTGATGCCTTACGAGACATGCCAAATTATGCTAAATTCTTAAAGAAGATGTTGTCTAAGAAGCAGAAATTGGGAGAGCACGAGACTGTCTTTTTGACTGAGGAATGTAGTGCTATTGTGCAAAAGAAATCGGCCACCAAGTTAAAAGATCCAGGGAGTTTCTCTATCCCTTGCACTATTGGGCCTATTTCTTTCATTAAATCGTTATGTGATTTGGGTGCTAGTGTGAACTTAATGCCTTTGTCTGTTTTTAGGCGACTTGGACTGGGAGAGCCAAAGACCACAAGGGTGGTGTTGCAAATGGTGGACAAGTCAATCACCTACCCACTAGTAATCGTTGAGGATGTGCCAGTCAAGATAGATCAATCCACTTTTCCGGTGGATTTTCTAGTGTTGGATATGGAGGAGGAAGCGAGTATGCCATTGATCCTGGGACGCCCATTCTTGGCTACAGGAAGAGCCATCATTGATGTTGAAGAAGGGAAGTTGATCCTCCGTGTAGGAGAGGATCGTGTTACATTCAATATGTTCAAATCTTCAACACACGCACACAACAAGCATGATCATCTAAAAGTTAACATGATTGACACTTTGCTTGTTGATGTGGTGCAAGGTACTAATGAGGTGAACGTGGAGTCTGAGCTAGAGCCTAAGGAAGGCAAGAGCCATGACATGGTCAAGTCAAAAAAGGCTAAGAAGCTCAAGGAGAAAAGGACATTCATGAAGGGAGAGACAGTGCAGTTGCATAAAGCGCCACCACCTCGCATTTTCCAAAGCAAGCGAAAGGCGTCATGGGTTGGACCATTCATGGTAACCACCGTCTATGCTCATGGAGCAATTAAGATAAGTGATCATATTTTAGGCACTTACGTGGTAAATGATCAGCGGTTAAGGCACTGCAACGTGGATGACACTAATCCACATACTCCGAACCGTTAGAGCGATGTTGGTAATAAGTCCAGCTTGGGACTATAAATCAAGAACTTTTTCCTATCCCTTTGCTTTGCTTTGGTTTAGTTTATTTTGGTTTGTTTTTGTTTTTGTTTTTGATTTTGGTGAGACTCCATGCGTGCTGTGACGTGTTCGAACACTATACCCCACGAGCTGATGAGGAATTGGACAACGATCACTGACGGTCGTTGTCAAAGGTAAATGCTTTGTCTTACTTTCCATGCTTATTACATTGAGGACAATGCATGAATTAAGTTTGGGGGAGTGCATTACTGTGTGTCATGCTTCTTATTTGGAAATTGATCGTTTCTGGAGCACCAACAAAAAGTTTTTTTTGAAAATGAGTTCAATTAGTAAGATAAGAATAAATCATAGTAGTGGTCTCTATTCAATGATGATACTAGTCTCACTTTGCATGTCAACTTGAGTTTTGATGATTGTAAAACTTGTTTGTGAATATCTTGTTTTGAGTAGCATGTCAAAGATGAGGAATATATTGAGCACATTTGAGTCATAATCTTGTGAATTGCATGTGTAGTAGTGAAAATTTTTGTGAACTTGATGAATTGTTTTTGAGCATCTTAGAGTACCTTAGAACTTATTTGATGATGACACTTTGAGGCGAAATTTTATAGTTACGAACTTGACTTGGAAATGATTTAGGCGATTTTTGGATCGTTTGAGCCTTTCAAGCTTATCATGATATATATCAATCTCTAGTGTCTCATTTTGAGCCTAATTGAAAAAGAATGGTGTGTGTTTAACATACTATTAGCCCCCATTCAACATTTTTTGGCAAACTCATTATACCCACCTTTATGAGCTTAAATTGAAAGAATTCATCCTTACCTAAAGGGAGTATAATGAATCTCATTAGATGCACATAAATTGTTATATTTTGATGAGCTTATTATAAAAAAAAAATGATGAATGATAAAAGAAAAAGATAGATAAAGCCTTGAAAAAAAAAATTCTAATTAAGACCCAAAGTGGCCAAGGCTAAAAGAGAAAAAGAAGAGAAGCTCAAATTTGCGCTAAAAATATGAACATTTCATGCTTATACTCTCTTCTTTGTGTTATCCTATCGTTTCCTTGAAGCCAACAACTAGGCCTAACATTACAAGCTTAAAAAGACCTATTGATCCAAGTCTAGGGAATGACTACATTAGTGGAGAAGTTGTTTGAAAATAGGATTCTGGGGTGCTCAATGATAATCTGACTTTTCATTGACTAGCATGATTTGATCTATGAAAATTGCATGAAACTTGAAAGTGACAATAGCACACACCCACGTTCTGATTTGGCGACGTGTTGCTTGATCTAGGAGAAAACACAACTTGTTAAACTTTCTGATTTATTCTGGTTCGTCTGTAAGTGAGATGTCTGAGCTACATGATTGACTACAAATTGGTTTAGTTGAATCTTCAAATATTGAACTCTATTTTTTGATTTTATTTCTTGCTCGAGACGATCAAGCTTAAGTTTGGGGGAGTTGATAAGTGTGATTTTTACATTTAATTTGATATATGATTGGGTGTTTTTGTAGTGATTCCTAGAAAATATTACACGTTTTGGTATATATTTGTATATGTCAGGAATCTAGGTTCAAATGCATAAAACTGGATGAAATGGGCTTAAAAATGCTGAAAAAGGACCAAACTGAGCAAATCTGGAAAAGGAGGGACCAAATCGCAAGATTGGAGATTTGAGGTCCGCGATCGATCGGCAATGACGAAGATCGATTGCCAGACTTCCGCTATCGATCGGCAAATGACGAAAATCGATCGCGGATTTGTTTAATTTGGGTATCACGTCCAGTAGAGATTGAAGATCGATCGCGAGGAGACGAAGATCGATCGCCGCGAGGAGTTTTTGGAAAAATAAAGACTTTCCATGTTTGGTTCAAGGGGACTCCTTCCCAATTATTGTTGCCCTATATATGAGACCTAAGGACGAATTTTCTAGGACTTTTGGCCAACATTTACCACAACCTGGCAGCCTCTCCTCCATCCAAAGTAATACCACAATTCATTGAAGAGCAAGAGCAACGCAAGGAACGAAATAACGGAGCGACGCACGGAGCGACATCCTCGTTATCTTAGTATTTCTGAACTTATTAATTTTTATATCATATTTTGATGTTAAATTTGTTTAAAGACATGTTTATGCATTATAATTTGATTATGGTTGTTGGCTAAGTTATTTGTCAAGACATAGGGGATCCCATGTTTGAACCCTTGAGTTAATTAATGGTTTTGATTTGATTTCTATGATCTTTGCGCATAATTTATGTTTTTAATGCTTGTACAAGATTAGCTACCTTTTGCATGATATTGGTAATCGTAATTGAATTGACCATAGGAGATTACGATACGACGTAGTAAATTAGGCCGTGGGTTTTAGGTTGAGACGGACCAAGTAAAATCTAGCACACGTGTGATAGCAATAGATTTACCAAAATCGAAGGCTAGTAGTTTTCACAAAGCGTTTTCGGTATTAATCATTCAATAAAGACACGGGAGTGATTTATTGTAGATTAATGTTAGACTTGTTATAACCGGACCAAGGTATAACGAATGAAATAGGAAAACTCGTCACCCTAGAACATAGAACATTAAATCTTATTAATAGACAACTTTTGGGGGATTACATGGGTGAACCGACGTCTTGATAATTCGTTTATAAATTCTCTTCAATTATAATTTGGTTACTGAGAGTCACAGGCAGGCCCAACTGGTGATGACAATAATTTTTTATTTAAAAAAATTATAATTTTTTTTTATTGTGCCTTTAAAAGGACTTTCAGCCGAAGTAGAAGGCATTCAATGAGAATTTCACTTTCATTTACACTCCATGCCTTAGTTGAACTAGTAACCCGGTGACACGCGCGCAAAATTTATTTTTTTTGTATGTTGAAGAAACATGGTCTTGGACCACGTTTTTTAAGAGGTTTTTTTTTTTTTTTGCATGTTGAAGAAACGTGGTCTCGGACCACGTTTCTTCAAAATACAAAATTTTTTTTTATTATGTTGAAGAATCGTGGTCTTGGACCGCGTTTCTTAAGAAACGCGATCCGAGACCACGTTTCACTTTACTTTGGTAAAAAAAAAAATTTAAACGTTATTTTATGAATTTTTTTTATTTTTATTGTATTTTATAGCCACAAAATTTGTATCATCATTCATCCAAAAAGATAATTTCGAAGATGCATGCTTTGATGCAAAGGTTGCCTACAGAACAAAGCTTCACGTCTAAGTATATAATATTTTCTATTCCAACACTTCACTTCAAAGCAACACAACCTGCTTCTGTATATAAAACACCCCAAACACACAATCTTCACCCATCCACGATATTAACTTTCTAGATCCATTATAATTAAATGGCCCAATCTTTGATCCCCAAGCTACTTTTTCTTGCAAGCTTCATCTTCTTCTCTACTCGCACAGCATCGGGAAACGATTTCTCGATTGTGGGCTATTCCCATAACGATCTTTCTTGCATTGATAAACTCATAAATCTATTTGAATCATGGATGGACAAACATGGCAAAAGGTACAAGACCATTGATGAGAAATTGAATAGGTTTGAGATTTTTAAGGATAATTTGAAGCACATAGACGAGAGGAATAAAGCCACGAGTAACTATTGGCTTGGTTTGAATGCGTTCGCTGACATGAGCCATGACGAATTCAAGAACGCATACTTGGGGCTCAAGGCGGATTCAATAATCCACAAGAAAAATGAATCCCCTCAGGAATTTATGTAGAAAGATTTCTATACTTTGCCCAAGTCTGTGGATTGGAGAAAGAAAGGTGCCGTCACTCGGATCAAGAATCAAGGCTCGTGTGGTAAGTATCATGATGGACCTAGAAACTGTGCTAACGTTTGATCGTTTTAGATTATGGTCTAGTGGGATAATTAATTGTTGACATTGATTAAAATGCAGGGAGTTGCTGGGCATTTTCAACAGTGGCAGCAGTGGAGGGAATAAATCAAATTGTGACTGGGAATTTAACTGAATTATCAGAGCAAGAGCTCATCGATTGTGACACAACTTATAATAATGGGTGCAATGGGGGTCTTATGGATTATGCATTTCAATTCATCGTTTCAAATGACGGGCTTCATCGCGAGGAAGAGTACCCCTACTTGATGGAGGAAGGCACTTGTGAAGAAAACAGGGTACAAAAACACTGTTAAATGAGTACTATACTATGTTGACCAATCATGATTATTTTTCAATGGCGATGTTATTATAAATTGTTGTAGGATGAATCAGAGTTGGTGACTATTAGCGGGTACCAAGACGTACCTGCAAACGACGAACAAAGTCTATTGAAAGCACTGGCAAACCAGCCAGTAAGTGTGGCCATTGAAGCTTCTGATAGAGATTTTCAATTCTACAGCGGGGTAAGTTTCTTGATCATTTTGGAATATATAAAGACGTTTGTCATTCATTTAAATGGGTGATATATATATATATATATATATATATATATATATATAAATGTTTGTTTGTAGGGTGTGTTTGATGGGAACTGCGGAAGTGAGCTAGATCACGGGGTGGCAGCAGTAGGATATGGATCGAGCAAGGGATTGGATTACATAGTTGTGAAGAATTCGTGGGGTCCTAAATGGGGAGAAAAGGGATTTATAAGAATGAAGAGGAACAATGGGAAGGCTGAAGGGGTTTGTGGCGTTTATAAAATGGCTTCTTTTCCCACCAAAACTATTTGAATCTCGCATGTCTTTCTTGTTATTCTATTTGTTATTGTAGTTCTCGAATAAAACACGGTATGTGATGCGACGGGTTCGAGTCACGGTAGTAGTGAAACCATTTGATCCCCTTTAAAAATGAAGAAATAATAATAATAAAATATCTTATATTAATTGGGTTTTTTATATATGAGCAACTCATTATAAAGTGATATTAGACGCCCATTCAAAATAAGTCACTTGACAATATTTTTTAAAACAAAAATTGCATAGTAATTGGAAATGAAGAGGTGAATGATTATTTCTCCTTCCTGCTTTAAGCCAATGATGAAATCAGAATCAAACCACATTCCTTTGCTTCGTTTTACTCTTCAATTTGCTTCACATTTCATTTTTCAAATGGCGTTACAGCAATTCTTTTCTTTCACTTTTCGCTCATAATTAATTATTAGAAGAAATTCTTAAACGATATAGAAATCTGCACTCTTGCTACACAAAACGGTGGTGTAAATGGTGAGGATATGTCTCGGAATGACACGACCAATCATCATTAGCAGAAGACAGAATGAGGTCACCACATTTGAATCTTGTGTTTCGTTGAAATTTATATTTGTCATGCATTCAAACTGATGTACGATATAGAAATCTGCACGATATAGAAATCTGCACTCTTGCTACACAAAACGCTGGTGTAAATGGTGAGGATATGTCTCGGAATGACACGACCAATCATCATTAGCAGAAGACAGAATGAGGTCACCACATTTGAATCTTGTGTTTCGTTGAAATTTATATTTGTCATGCATTCAAACTGATGTACGGCTGATACATAAATATGTATCAACAGCGACCAAGGAACAAGTGGAGCGTGAGTGACGCTAAAAGCAAAATGAACCGTCATTTGAACCCTGAAACGGCAACCTCCATTGCTCACACGCTTTCGTGTATATATTGACATGGTGCGACAAGTTTCCCATGCACAAATCTTCGTACACCAATGCACGACTGGAAGCGAGCACACACTGATCGAGAGAGAGAGAGAGAGGGCACACAGAAAGTCCACGAGTTGTAACAGAATAAACACGGTTAAAACATAAGAAGCCTGTTTTTAGAACTAATAATATAAGACCGCCTTGAGCTTCTTTTCATATTTTGAAGTGAGGCTCTAAATCAATCTGTTTGACAACCAACGTTGACATAAGGCCTAAAAAAGCCTAGCGTATGCACAAGATGCTGACCCGACGTTTAAGTACAATGCAGGATGCAACACAAAGACACCAGAGATATCTACAAACCCAAAATGCTGGGAACTCCGGACAATAAAAGAATCATATGTTGATTCCATGGTGGATTCTTTGCATAAGGTTTCATTATTATTTCTTAAATGGCAACCAGAAACCCATTCCAGCCACCATTAGGCGACGACTACTCCCAGTCAATCCTGACAGATGGCATAATACATGAATTTTAGATGATAACGCATGACATTGAAGGAAGTACAACCCACACATTCCATTTCCCTCCCTCCACCATCAGGAGGGACTCAGATATTGACTTCTCTGGTGAACGTCACAATGTAAGACCTGCATAATACCATGAAACATCGTGCAGAAATAGATATGTTTCCTCTTTGAAATTCTATAAAACACGAAATGCTGAAGTGTAAATAAATTGAAATAAGCAAATGTGATACATTATTCAAAACTAGTAAAATACCTCTAGAATGCAAAACAAATAATTTGCAAGGCTAGATTGGAAGCCCGCCACTCAAGTAGCAGTACTGCTGTTCTTAGTCCTGCTGCAATCTAATGGTACCTGATAAAAGGAATATCAGTAATACATAAGTACACCTAGTATAAGAATAATACACAAAAGTAATGGCAGCTGGAAATATATATCCAGAGGTGGAAGAGAAACTTACCTAGATGAAACCCTCACCCAGTATTTTGGTCAGAACCGCTACCCTGCATGAATTGAGGTGAATGTGCTGGTAGAATGAACTGTGGCTGCTGCGGAATAGGTGTCGCAACACCTGATAAAACCAACTCATTAGCCCCAGATCTGCCTGTTCCAAAAATAAATAATGATGAGACCAACTTACGTGAATAACCTAGAACAGATGCCTTCATGCAACAAGGGGGAAGATGCATTTGAGTATAAAAATTCAGATAGATAGCCAAATGCTATAGGTTTATGAGGATTTAGAATGATAACAAATATTATCGTTCTCTACAGCGTACATCTGAGTCATACTTGGATTATATTTTCCACAAGAGTATGACTTAAAATTTACTTCTTTCACCTGCAATGAATGAGTATAACTGATCAGGCTTCAACAAAGAACATTAAACAACACAGCCCCACTTAGGACACAAACAAAGCCACCCAATTAGATTCTCATTCAACCCAACACAACCCCACAGCATCCCAATCCGACAGAACATTGCAACCTGCAACCTGCAACCTGCAACCAGCAACCAGCAACCACCAAGACACTTCAAGATAGTGAAAATGGCAGTGAACAAGTTCCGAAACCACCGTCAGTATCATCATATAAGCAGCCACCTCAACTTACAGTATCCCAACAGAATACCCAAAAAGACACAAGCAAAAACCATCGGAAGAATTCCTGGTTTGGTGCCTCGACTTCCAGCCAGATGCTACAAACTAGGTGCAAAGATTAGCAGTTTCTAGCACTGTAAGAGCGCATACAAAATCCAATTCCAATGTACTCCACAACAATCAAAAAGTTGCAAACAGGAAATGCAGTACAAATGGAATGTCCATATAATTAGTCATATAAAATCCATGAACTCAGCAAACATATGAGCCTATGTCTGATGAAGTAAGCACATTTACCAGTAGGATATGGCACTGGAATAGTTGGCACGGCAGTTGTGATTGCATTGACACTAGGACCACCAAACTGCATAATCTGATGGCCAGGTAGTGAATAGCCCTGCAATGCTGTAAAACTATGGCTTCCGGGAACAGCCTGGTTCAGCTGGTCATAAGGATATATGGTCGTGTTAATAGCACCAGGAACACCATACAGATGAAGGTATTGCTGACTTCCAAAAGGACCGTAAACGCCCTATAAGAGAAAATAACAGAAATTTGTCAAATTATATAAAGATGGAATAATCAAAGAACTACAAAATTTCATAACCAAAAAGCCCATGAAATAAAAATCTTGTCTACTAAACCCATTTTACTAAACTTTCATATAAAAAAATCCTTTTGTCAAATCTCGTATTTTATTCCTAAATTATACTTGCTCGTTTAATTGAAGTATTTGGATTCTAATAGAAGTTTTAATAGAAAAATGTTCTCATATTAAAAAAAGTAATTAATTATTTTTTAAGCATAATACAATTATTATTTTGTGATACATTATAAAACATTTCAAGCAATATGAAAAAAAAAAAAATATATATATATATATAAACATATTCATTACAAAATATTTCTTTTAAAATTTAAAACGTTTATGCATAGATTTTTTTTATGTTAAAAATCCATCAATAACTATGACACATCGTGATTAAATTATATGAAAACAATTCCACAAATATTAAAATTATACTAATTAATTTATATATTTTTCGATCAAATTAAAATATTTTTTAGTCAAATGTTATCATTTTCAAATTATATAATCAAAGGTAATAAAGGACATAAAACAGATTTCAAACAAATAAATCTTTTGGGTGAAATTTGGTTCATTTGGTTCTTTTATATAAATTATAATTCACAGGCTTCTTTAAATGAAAATTTCAAGGGCGGTCTTGTGCTAATGTTCCCTTAAAAGGAAATTATACTAATAAAAAAATTCAAAGCAATTTTCTGAATGCTACAAACCTGATGATAAGCATACTCAGGACCATACGCAGCATATCTGTATCAATCAATGAATTGAAATAGCAAATTGTGAGAATATACTGAAGTCAAAATGCAACTAGGGTGAAGACAAACTAATATAAGAGACAGTGGTTGTGGGTCATAAAGATAATATGAGTTAGGTAATTAAATGCATGAAAAAATTGGTAGAGCTAGTACTTATTTCACAAGATTTTAATAACTAAAGCAAGACTAAATAAAGAAAACCCCGCATTTTTTACTAAATCCTTCAAAAATTAGTCAAATTCCTTTCTGTTTCTCAATGGCATCACATCGAAAATAAGGTTTCAGCAGCTCACTGAAAATTCCAGGCTTGTGGATGTACATCGTGGACAGACCAGTTTCTCAAACTTATAATAATATTTTAAATATCATAAGAATATTATATCATGACAAAGAGCTCACCCATAAGGAGAATACATTAAGCCTTGCTGAAAGCCATAAGTGACCGGTTGCTGATAGCCAAAACTTCCCACATAACCACCCCTAGCAGCTGGTAAACCTCCAAGATAAGGTGATGGAGATCTGAGGCGCCCTAGAAACAAAAAAAAAACATTATGGCATTGTTACGGATGAAAGAATTGGGCCCAATAATATTAGACCCAAGTTTACCCAAGTTTACACCAAGAAAGCAGAAGAAAGAGGTAAGCACGTGAGGAGCAGAGGGAATATAACAGGAAGGGGTAATGATGAGTTAGTTATGCAAATTAATCATTATCATGTTTGTTAGAGACTAGGTGAGGCTAGGGTAGAGGTAGAGTATCTTACAGAGAGAATGTCTCTGGGAATATTTTCTCGTTGTCTTCATTATCCATGTTCTAATTCAATCAAAGATACATACCAGCTTATATCATTTCCGGAAAATTCTTGGTGTTCTTTCATTTTTGCCTCTGTTATTTTCATCGACTTTAAGCAGTTTGAACCAGTCATCTTAACAGGCATTTGCAGAAATTAAACCTAAAAACCTATATCTTGGCTCACAGGCCACAGCCACTCTCCACTAGACAAATAATCCAACTAAAGATTTGAAGCAGTATTGTGAGCGTTACACCAAACTTTGCATGGAATAACAGGGTGGTAAGTTTCACTCATATGTGAATGATAATACATTAACTCTTCAATCTTTCTGGGAAGGAGTATATCTAACACTAATTAAAAATATATATTCCAAATAATGAAAATATTGATAGGTATACAAGTTTTATGGATTGATTTGTTTCTGATAGGTGACTAAAATTATTTAGCACAAAGATAAAAACCGCCAGAACAAGGTATCCTCTAAATCATGCCTTAAGAAATTTTTGACAAGTCCATAAGCAGTATAACAGGATAGAGCACGAATGCAAAGACGCAAGATTATAATTATCCTTGAAATTGGAAAAGTCAGGTCAACTACAACATTTCAAGTCAATTATTCTGGCAGCAGCGTGATTGATAATTGGGTAGCATAAGAAAATCCAATATACTATTAATGATCATATGAGTTTTCCACAGCTCAGAACCAAAATTAGGTGCATTACCAAAAGGAACTGCTGGCCGTGGTCTCCCCAGTGAAGCTAAGTTACAATTCGCACGCCTACCATCAATGATCGGAGTTGGATCAGCACAAGCTCTCCTAGCTGATTCGGGATCCCGGAAAGTCACCTAAACCCTCCACGCAAACACCATTATAAAACCAAGTCATTCAATTATCCAAATTTCCATTTCAGGAAAGAAAAAAAAAACCAATAAAAAAAGATCAGTTTGTAACTGAACATAATAGAACAATTTAGCAGTCAAATGGCATCAATTATAATTTGAAGGAAGGTTTAATTATGCTGATTTTTTCAAATTCTAGAAAATGAATATACAACCCAAACGGAAATTTCACACAATTCCAATACATACAACAAAACATTAATAAAACCAACAAGAGGGCTTCGTATTTTAATTAAGATAACAAGAGCTCACAAAACCGTATCCTTTGGATCGACCAGTATTCTTGTCAGTGATGACAACAGCCTCAAGAATCTCCCCGAACTGTTCGAAATAGCGACCCATGGTTTCACTCTGAGTTTCCCACGCCAAGCCTCCAACAAAGACCTTAGTGAAAGTGGTGTCCCCAAATGGAGAATTCACGTACTGATATCCACCCGAACCTGACCCTGAGCTAGGACTCGGTATTATCCGCTGCTGCTGCTGCTGCTGCTGTTGCTGATAAGCCATAACACTTAAAACAACTAATGAAATAAATGGACCTTTTATGCTGTTCTATTGTAACAGAGAAGAAAGAAAGCTCTGGAATTAATTAAGAATTAATCGCAAATGTGGAGAGCATCTATTAAGAGATACTAAAGTCGATCCAATTAGCCAAAACCGCCATTCTAACAGAAAAACCCTAGAAAAAGCCAAACTGCGGCTGAAAGCGATTGAAAGGGAAGTTAAACTTCGGACTAATCCAGAGGCAAGAAATTGGAAGAGGAGGAGAATAATAAGCTGGAATTCGTATCCACGAGAGGGATGAAAGATCAGAAAGCACGAAGATGAATATAATAGAAACTAATAGTAAAAGGGAAAAGAGGAAATCGATGGGAAAAACCCTAGATTGAGGCAAAAGGGGAAAGAAGAAGGTCAAAACATAAGAAAAAAGGTGGGGGGTTTGGATCAGCTGTACAATAGAAGACAGAAAGTGTACGTATGGAGTCTGATGCTATGGGGGCGTGGTGGGGAAAAGGTGATGGTAAAACGAAAATTCAAAATTCGGCCATCGAAGAAAATGGAATTTGTTGTATTTACACATAATATAACAATAATTATATGGAGCACGGAAGAGTAAATTTTATTAACCGAGGAAGAAGGTGGATTAGGGTTTGAATTGAGAGCGGTGATGATGAAGAGAGAGGATATGGAACTGATTTGAAATTATTTATTTATTATTTCTTTGGGAATGGAATAATGTCTGCAGTGACCGGGCAACCGTGTTCGTCTCTTTATCAACTCATTTTTCTCATTTAAAAAACAAATCAACTATATATAGATATATGTAATATATATATATATATATATTTGTAGTGTATGGGGTATATGCACCGGGGCTTGCACCCAATGCATGCAAGAATTTTCCTTACCAAATGACTTTCTTGCATCTTCTTTTATATACAAGTCACACCTAATTCAGCTCAAATGTCATTGTTCCTAATTTTATCGCTCTATAAGTAATTAAATATTTTTGGTTTCGAAGAGCGATTTATAGAATAATTATACATACAATTTCATGATGAATTAATGCATGCTATCATATAAAAATATGAATGGTGGGCATTATAGCTGCCAAAACAGGCCAGCCCGATCCAAATGGATTTGCTCGCCCAACCCGCTGGCCAAACGGACCTGGCCCGTTTGGGCCCGTCTCCAGGTGGGTTTGGTAAACCCAAACCCAACCCACTCGAAGCAGGCTGCGAGTTGGGGTGGGCTAGCCCGTCGAAAATAATAAAAAATAAAATAATAAAAACCTTTAAAAAAAGAATGTCAACTGAACTTGTCGAGCCTGGAACTGATACTAGAAGAATACTGGAACTTGTTTCAAGTTTTATGGCATTAACCATACTAATAAAAATATTTGACTAGAAAATCGGTATTTTATTCAATTTTGAAATACATGTTGCAACTTTCAAAAACGACCAAGTGAAAAATATATAGTAGATCAGATTCTTCAATGTGATATTGATTTCCTATTTATGAATTGAGGCTAAAAAATTGAATAACCATTTTAAAACAAAAAGAGCATGGACCCGCCAAAACCCTCGCCCTCGCTTATTTCTTAGGTGTCATTGTTTGAGATTTTGAGTTGAATTTAGATTCTGATTGATGTTTGCTTCTTGATTTGGTTTTGGGATTTCTGACTAATGAATACTGAAATGAAATACAACCAGAAACTTGTCTAATTTGGTGTTGGTGTTTTGATTTGTTGACTAATTTTTTTTATTCTTGTCTACAACTAAAAACTATGTGAAATGTTATGCCAAATTGAAGCCTTATGCAGAATTAATTACTGTAAACTAAATTCACAATATGCAATGAAATGAAGCTGGAATCAACAATGATTTCTCTCCACTGACCTGTGATTTTCAAAATTCTTGTTTTGCTCTACTCCAGGCTTAAACTCAGCCTCCATACGGGTCAATTAGTGAAGGAAAGTTGGGTGAATTAAAATTTCAAAAGGAAGTATCTCTTATTATTTCAAACAGAAAAATAGTGAGCAATTTCTAAAAATTCAAAATCTCTAGATGTTCCCCCTCCATCAAGTTCCAGATCTACATTGGACACAAAAAAACTCAGAATTGACAACGAAGTTACTTTCAGTCCAGTAGAAGACAATACTCCATATTATGAACGAGGTCCTGGAAAATGAATTGGAATTTGGCAATATCCATGTGATAAACAAGATGAGGTTCGGAGAGAATATATTGGGATGGGACCGTATCAACCCATATATGAATATCCACATGTTGATTTTAAGCAGCAAAAACGTAGTTTTCAATCTTCTTGGTTTATAAAGTTTCCATGGCTCGAGTTTCCTAAAATAAGGGAAGCTGCATTTTGTTTTCCAATGTTATCTTTTTTATACTCCTTCATCACATCATAAGAATTTATGGTTGAAGGGTTCAAGAATTGGAAAAGAGTTAATTGCAAAGATTATCCATAGAAAAAACATGAAGGAGATTGCAATTCCTCACATGGTATGACTATGCAAAAATGGGAGGGCTTGAAAAATGTATCCCATATTGATAGAAGGATGGACAAACAATCAAAAATGTTGTAAAGCAAAACAGATTGCTACTAAAGATATTGATTAGAGTTGTGAAGTGGCTTGCATTGCAGGGATGTGCATTTAGAGGACATGACGAGTCGGTAGATTCTCATAATCGTGGAATTTTTTTTTGAATTGTGGAAAGAAAGTGATGATATTATCTTAGACAAAGCAGTCAAGAATACCAAATATACATCACCATCAATTCAACAGGAGATCTAAAAATTATTGCTGATGTTTTTGCGAAGTAAAATCGTGATGAAGTTGTGGATGCTAAATTTTCTATTCTCATTGATGAATCTCATAAATCACAAACTATTGTTTTGCTATACGTAGATTGTGATGGGTTTGTTAGGGAGCGATTTTTTGAAGTTGTTTGTGTTGATGCCATGAATTCATTGACTTTGAAAACACATATATGCAACATATTAGGGCAACATAAGCTTTTAACTGAAAATATGTAAGGTCGATGATATGATGGTGCTGGCAATATGTGTGGTGAATGGAATGGATTACAAGCATTATTCCTCAAAGATTGTCCATTTGCATATTACGTTCATTGTTATGCTCGCATATTACAACTTACTTTAGTTACAACAGCAAAATAGGTATGTATGGCTTTTTTTTTCCAAATTATTTTTCAATTTTGTGGGTGTATCTTCAAAGCTACATTCTCAGTTAAAATCAATTCGAGAAGATGAGATTATTGATTTGATAGTTGTGATGATCGATTCTTTTTATGATTGTTAATAATTAAATTAACTTTGATATATTGGATTTGAGACTGGTTTTTCTATTTAAATCGAGTTCGGTTTAAAGATTTTAGTGCAATTGTTTTTTATAGTTCAACACCAGACTAAACGGTTGGAAGTAAGGCATCAGGTGGTAGACGGAGACATCGAACGATTCATTTCTATTTCTTGTGGAATTCGTCATCAAACCCTGCAACTGATGAAAAGGCCCTATGGAGTAAAGGGCACCCCACCCGCCCTAACAAGCTCACCGCATCAACCCGTCTTTAGCCTTCCGTACCCAAAAGTTCCTACAGGAACAACCCCAAAACCATGAGCATATAATAAACCATAACCACATCAACAAGATTATGATATTAAAATGCATAACCGTAAATACAATTCACTTCCTGTATTATATGCACTTAAAAGCTCCCTTTGGTTGTGTGATGTCCGGGAATTAATGGTGTTAATCCCGGTGTAGTATTAATCCTGGATGGATTTTTTTAATTGTAAGCAATTAGGAATTAATTGCGGTTTGGGTCTCCCGAGGTTGTTAGATTGGGCATTTGTGATCGTTGGATCCAAAGGTTGAGATTGTATTCTCATTTTGGTGGAAAGCCTATGATTTGGGTTTTTAGTGGGACTTGGAGTCCGGGGTGCCTTGTGTTGGGGCCAGTCTGGGGATTTGATGTTGGAGGGTGAGTTTTTGAAAACAGATGATTTTTAATGAATCATGATGTATTTGCGGAGGTTTTGGTGTGTTGGGGTATTTTGCTATATATACCCGTTGGACTCGGGATTCCGTCATTTGGAATCCATTTCTCTCCTCTCCTCCCCCTCTCACGCCACCTTCGCCCCAAACCCTTCCCCTTCCCTTTGGTTGAAGCAAAATCGTTAGAACTCGATTATGGGGGCCGGATTTCTTGAAGAAAGATAGGTAATATTCTTCTCCTCTCTTTTGGCTTCAATTTGATTGTGGTTTTGTGTTGTGTGGTTGAGTTTTGGGTTGGTTATGGCATTTGGGGGTTTTGGGTTAAAATCCAAAATGTTGATTTCAGTGTTTTCATGGAGTTTAATTGTTGTATTTGAGGCATTGAGGTGGTATGGGGTGTTGGTTTGGAGTTGGGTGTGAAAAACACCATTAGAACTCGAGTTTTTCGAAAAATCGCAGTCCGCGATCGATCTTGGCGAGGCGCCGATCGATCGCGACATGCTACTGGAATTTGTAGAAGATGTACAGTATCGGCGATCGATCGCGAAAAGGGGGCGATCGATCGCGAGGGTCTCAGCGATCGATCGCGAGATGTGGCGATCGATCGCGGATTGATTTTTTCGGGCAGTAGGCTTGCGCGATCGATCGCGCCTGATGGGCGATCGATCGCGGCACTGTTCACCTGCATGGATTTTCGAATATGTTGGAAATGTTGGGATTTTGGAACCGAGGTCTAAAGGGCCGACTTCCGGAGTGTTGTTCACATTCCAATGAGAATGTTAGGCTTTTAAAATGGTTTGATTGGAACCAAGCTTATTAAACGGAATTTTTGGTTGGGTTTTTGGCTATCTGTTAATCATATAAAATGGAATATTTTGGGTAGTATGCATGCTTAGCCGGGGGGCTTTTATTTTGGTAATCGTCATGGATTGACGATATGATTGGGAGTCTTGAACGTGCGTGGGCACGTGATCGCATGCTTATTCTTGATTTTGAGTCGTTTATGTGTTTTAGCACATATTTCTCTAGGCATGGGACTCAAGGAAGGTTTGGCTTGGACTACGGAGAATTAAGGTACGTGGGACGTACGAGCATTAGCCTATTATAGTATTGCAACTGTAATATGCATGGTTTGTGATAATGGTATTAAATGGGCATTGGAATACATGGTGTATGGTAATTGTATTATATGGACATTACAATATCTGGCAGGTGGTCTTGCATGTGGTAATTACATTGGATAAATATTGAGATGCATGGTGCACTATATTTACTTCAAATGGATAATGATATGCATGGTAAACGGTCTTTGCCTTCAATGGATATATATATATATATTGGGAATCATACAGTGCCGCCTTCGAGCGAGCAATGATTCGGGATGCGGTCGCCATTGGGCGACCATCGGTTATGACGCCGCTATTGTTGAGCGTGCGCGAGGTTTAGTATGCCGCTATTGTGGAGCGAGCAATGAAATAAGAACATGGAATTGTTGGTTAGATATATGCGATATCTATAGTCTTTTACATTATGTTCTTATCCCTTCGATTATGGAACTGGTATAATAGAACGGTATTAGTTAATCTATGTGACGATTAACTGGCTTTGGGAATTTGATGAGTTTGGTTATTTTGAGAACAGGGACAATGCATGGGATCCCGGATGAGGGTATTGCCATCCAGGGAGTATCATTTAAATTATGGCATTTACATTCTGTAAATTATGAATTGCAATATTATTATTTTGTGATTGGTGGTATTGGTATGCTCACCCCGTGTGGGGGCTGTCTCTGTTGGGGCAGGTAACACAGGTGTAGCGGCTTTGGAGTCGAGCTCGGGCTTTTGGTTAGAGGTACTTCCAGGATCGAGGTACCAGAGCTGGTTGGATGGACGCTCAGATCCAGTGTTGAGATCGAGTTGTGCTTGGAAGGTGCTTCCAGGATAGAAGTACCAGTAGCGGTATCCGGTATAGTGTTTTATGCATCAAATACACGTTTATTCATTGAGTACACCTTACGTGTATATGGGATGTATAAATGGGCTATGGCCTCTTTCTGTTCATTATGGTTGCATGCAATTAATTATGGAAATTGCTAAATGAACTAAGAGCATATTAGTGTATTATGTGGGTGCATGTTATGTGAATAATAATGGTAGGGGGAATTTGAATATTGGGAATTGAATGCAAGAAATTTTCTGGGTAGCATACGGTGTTGCACTTGCATAGGGTTTTTCCCCTGATGGTATGATTATATGCACTCATGGTATGGCTTAATGCACTAATTACGGGTTAAGGGCACGGGGGTCCTTACATTAGTGGTATCAGAGCAGTGGTTAGCTCTTTGGGGCTGTTGAGGGCCTAGGAACATGTTATTGGGAATGAGAAGCACATACTTATGCATGATTGCTTATGTGCGTTTATGATATGTGTTCATCATTGGCATATGTATTGCTAACCATGGTGGTTGCAGGGTCTTATGAGACATGGACTATGCATTACGGTTGCATAGGTATACATCGGAGTGATGATTTTAATGCTTTGCCGCTACATGTTGGAGCGAGGTGCATTAAAATACACTCATGGCGATGTTTATGGGAATACGGATTATGCATTACGGTTGCATGCACGTCGAAGCGATGATGCCGCTGTCGTGTCGAAGCGATGGTAAATGCCGCTGTCACGTCGAAGCGATGATGCCGCTGTCGTGCCGAAACAATTATTGAAATACGGGTTATGCATTACGGTTGCATGCATGGCGTAGCGATATGAATACTTGCCGCTGTCGTATTATAGCGATGAAGAATATTTGCCGCAAATATGTCGAAGCGAAGGAAAATGCCGCTGTCATATTATTATTGCGAGGGATATTATGCCGCTAATACGTCGAAGCGAAGGGTATTTCCGCTGTCATGCCGGAATGATGGTAAATGCCGCTGTCGTGTCGAAGCGATGGTAAATGCCGCTGTCACGTCGAAGCGATGGTACCACCGTCATGTCGAAACGATGATGCCGCTGTCGTGTCGAAGCGATGATACATGCCGCTGTCACGTCGAAGCGATGATGCCGTTGTCATGACGTAGCGATGTGATCGGGAACAAAGTACTACATGAGTGTGAGTACCTCTTGAGTCCGCGATTATCCGGGTATTTTATTGGCGATGGTTCCGCCGGGTATTTTATTGGCGATGGTTACGCCGGGTATTTTATTGGCGATGGTTACGCCGGGTATTTTGTTGGCGATGGTTACGCCGGGTATTTTGTTGGCGATGGTTACGCCGGGTATTTGTTGGCGATAGTTACGCCGGGTATTTTATTGGCGACGGTTACGCCGGGTATTCTATTGGCGATGGTTTATACCGCCGGATATCTATAGCGACATTTTATGCCGCTGACTCCATGGCGAGGGATCATGCCGCTGATTCGATAGCGATGGGTTATACCGCTATGTGTGTAGCACTGGATTATGCCGCCTACGCGCGATGGGTGCTGCTTATGTACCGCTGGTGGACGATGGATACAGGTATTCCGCTATCTCGATAGCGATGAGGTATGGCATATTACTTTTGTTATCAGTATGGTGATTATGGTGTATTATTATTTACCGTCATGTGTTTGACGATGAGATTATGGATGTCGTGTATCGACAGGTACCGTCATATGTTCGACGATGTTATTTGGGATAACTATGTGGGCGCTTGGCGTCATTTTGGTGATTTATGCATTCATGTTTATGTATATGGTTGTATGGTTTGAGTGCCGATGGTGGGCACATGGTAGGGTCTGGGTATTTAGTTGACGAGACCTTTTGCCGAGCAGGTTTGCTCGATGGATCATTGATGCATTGTACCGGTGAGAGTACGCATCGTATTATGGAGGTATATTATTGACGAGCAATGATACCCTTGGGTATGCTCGCTGGGATGGCTAAGGCCAAGTGAATGGTGGTAAGAGTAGTCATTGAGGAAACTACTCGCTTGTTATTGTGATGAGGAGTAAACATGGTTACACCCACCCTAAGGGCGTGGAAGAAGTCCTAATGGATTAGGATTGCATGATAATTGAGCGTGGACGCCGGGTTGTCCAGTGTGCTTTGGTGTTTTAGAGATATGTTGGGCAATGACCCACAACTCTAATGGTTTGGGCGGTATGGTATACCGGGATGGAATGTGTGTCGCGTTAATAGGTTGGTATAAGCCTATGGGACCAGCGAATCACTAGCCAGGTATTGTTGCAGTGCTTTAGTGTGCTTGTGGTAGCTATTATAATGCTCGTTGGATTCGAGTTTGGTGAATCGTATGGTGATACGATGAGGGTTATGGTAGACTCTTGTAGTCTCTATGTGGCATGGTGTTTGAGGTAGGGAATACCTCACGGGGACGTTATACGTCATTGTTTTGAGGGACTTGTGCTGGGACAGCTCAAGTTTGTTGGTATTACCAACGTGAGTGTCAACAAGTCGTGGTTAGCTCTAGTTGAGCATCCTTGCATATGGCATGCAATGGGAGTCACAATGGTTTGTGAGATATAGTTAGTGGGGTGACACTACTATATTGATTTTTTTTATCTCTTGGAGAGATTTGGATTGTACTGTCTTGGAGACAGCTTGCATCGGTCGTGGTTTGATTGTAAGTCAGCCATGGTAAGCATTACTGATGTTGGACCGAGTAATGGATTTCTTACCTCGGTGAGACGTTTGAGGAGACGTCTTCGGGGAGATGCTCGATTTTGGAGTACTATGGTATTAGTACAGAGCATCGTTGGAAGGTGTATACATGGCGTATACGGATTTTTGGATTGGGTAATGGTAGTATTGATGCACTACTCTAACCAATTGTATATTTCTGGGTTCCGGGATATGTTTTGGTATTAATATACCAGGTTTTCCGAACGGTAATTCGAGGATTGGAGGATCATGGATTCATGACTTCTTCCTTGAGAGGAAGACGGTATTGTGATTCCTACCGGTTGAATCTTTTGGGGAGATTCGTTATTTTGGTTCGTGTGGTGGTGATGTTGAAATCACACCCTTTGGTTTTGGTTTGTCAACCATCATTCTCCGTGGGGCGAGAATAATCGGGGTTTGACAGTTGGTTTTGGGATTTGGGTGTGATTGGAGATACCCGAGTCTATTGCATTGTGTATGCATGTTGTGATTGGTGTTTGGGCATGTATGCCGTGAGTGCATACGAATGCCAATGTTATTTTGTTCATTGTTGAACGTCGAGTTGTATGCTTGGTTTGGTGAATCTCCGGTGTGAGATTGTGGGACCTCGAGATCGGTAATCTCGCTGGCACGATGCATTCTGATGAATGATCGTGAGGGTTGTTTGACTTCCCCGGAGGAGGGATTGTTGTGTTTTGAAACCATGGTAGTTCTTGCTGGTTAATTCGATAGCCTCCCTGTTTTAGGATTGTAAAATCCCAGGATAGACAAGGGGTGGCCAGGACTCGGATTTGTTTGGTGTCGTGGTTGACACGCATGGCGGGGATGCAAGTGATTGTTTTGCGTGACCTCTGTGGAACTTGAGACTTTGTGGAGTCTTGAGGGTGTGTCGGGACCAAGATATGATTTCTTGGAACACACCGGTGTAAACATCCTCGGTGATGTGTTTTGTGTGGATCAGTGACCGTGGGTAACCCGGTCCGGGTTGCAAGTGGTGCAACTACTCCTTTGGAGGAGATGGGCTGGGAAGCGGAACCGGATTTTCTGTGAGTATACTGTCGTATGCTAGTAGTCCTCATCATAACGATGCGTGTTAAGCATCGTGGACAAGTAATGGAGATATCATGGAGAGATATCTATGTCGAGATTAATGAAGGTTTGGTTGAGTTTCAGTCATGGTGGACTGACTTCTGGGACGATTCACGTCGAGGTATGTTGTTATCTTTCGGGTTGTATTGGTTTTGGCGGTTGCTCTATTTTAGGTCTTAGTGCGAGACTGGTATTCTCGCAGTTGTTAATTCGATTCTAAGGTGGTTCAGAATCGGGGTCTTGGCTTTGTTTTGTTTGTGTAGTCCTGGTGTTACGTGGAGTACACCGGTGCAATTTCGGGGACGAAATTTTATTAGTAGGGGATAATTGTGATGTCCGGGAATTAATGGTGTTAATCCCGGTGTAGTATTAATCCTGGATGGATTTTTTTAATTGTAAGCAATTAGGAATTAATTGCGGTTTGGGTCTCCCGAGGTTGTTAGATTGGGCATTTGTGATCGTTGGATCCAAAGGTTGAGATTGTATTCTCATTTTGGTGGAAAGCCTATGATTTGGGTTTTTAGTGGGACTTGGAGTCCGGGGTGCCTTGTGTTGGGGCCAGTCTGGGGATTTGATGTTGGAGGGTGAGTTTTTGAAAACAGATGATTTTTAATGAATCATGATGTATTTGCGGAGGTTTTGGTGTGTTGGGGTATTTTGCTATATATACCCGTTGGACTCGGGATTCCGTCATTTGGAATCCATTTCTCTCCTCTCCTCCCCCTCTCACGCCACCTTCGCCCCAAACCCTTCCCCTTCCCTTTGGTTGAAGCAAAATCGTTAGAACTCGATTATGGGGGCCGGATTTCTTGAAGAAAGATAGGTAATATTCTTCTCCTCTCTTTTGGCTTCAATTTGATTGTGGTTTTGTGTTGTGTGGTTGAGTTTTGGGTTGGTTATGGCATTTGGGGGTTTTGGGTTAAAATCCAAAATGTTGATTTCAGTGTTTTCATGGAGTTTAATTGTTGTATTTGAGGCATTGAGGTGGTATGGGGTGTTGGTTTGGAGTTGGGTGTGAAAAACACCATTAGAACTCGAGTTTTTCGAAAAATCGCAGTCCGCGATCGATCTTGGCGAGGCGCCGATCGATCGCGACATGCTACTGGAATTTGTAGAAGATGTACAGTATCGGCGATCGATCGCGAAAAGGGGGCGATCGATCGCGAGGGTCTCAGCGATCGATCGCGAGATGTGGCGATCGATCGCGGATTGATTTTTTCGGGCAGTAGGCTTGCGCGATCGATCGCGCCTGATGGGCGATCGATCGCGGCACTGTTCACCTGCATGGATTTTCGAATATGTTGGAAATGTTGGGATTTTGGAACCGAGGTCTAAAGGGCCGACTTCCGGAGTGTTGTTCACATTCCAATGAGAATGTTAGGCTTTTAAAATGGTTTGATTGGAACCAAGCTTATTAAACGGAATTTTTGGTTGGGTTTTTGGCTATCTGTTAATCATATAAAATGGAATATTTTGGGTAGTATGCATGCTTAGCCGGGGGGCTTTTATTTTGGTAATCGTCATGGATTGACGATATGATTGGGAGTCTTGAACGTGCGTGGGCACGTGATCGCATGCTTATTCTTGATTTTGAGTCGTTTATGTGTTTTAGCACATATTTCTCTAGGCATGGGACTCAAGGAAGGTTTGGCTTGGACTACGGAGAATTAAGGTACGTGGGACGTACGAGCATTAGCCTATTATAGTATTGCAACTGTAATATGCATGGTTTGTGATAATGGTATTAAATGGGCATTGGAATACATGGTGTATGGTAATTGTATTATATGGACATTACAATATCTGGCAGGTGGTCTGGCATGTGGTAATTACATTGGATAAATATTGAGATGCATGGTGCACTATATTTACTTCAAATGGATAATGATATGCATGGTAAACGGTCTTTGCCTTCAATGGATATATATATATATATATTGGGAATCATACAGTGCCGCCTTCGAGCGAGCAATGATTCGGGATGCGGTCGCCATTGGGCGACCATCGGTTATGACGCCGCTATTGTTGAGCGTGCGCGAGGTTTAGTATGCCGCTATTGTGGAGCGAGCAATGAAATAAGAACATGGAATTGTTGGTTAGATATATGCGATATCTATAGTCTTTTACATTATGTTCTTATCCCTTCGATTATGGAACTGGTATAATAGAACGGTATTAGTTAATCTATGTGACGATTAACTGGCTTTGGGAATTTGATGAGTTTGGTTATTTTGAGAACAGGGACAATGCATGGGATCCCGGATGAGGGTATTGCCATCCAGGGAGTATCATTTAAATTATGGCATTTACATTCTGTAAATTATGAATTGCAATATTATTATTTTGTGATTGGTGGTATTGGTATGCTCACCCCGTGTGGGGGCTGTCTCTGTTGGGGCAGGTAACACAGGTGTAGCGGCTTTGGAGTCGAGCTCGGGCTTTTGGTTAGAGGTACTTCCAGGATCGAGGTACCAGAGCTGGTTGGATGGACGCTCAGATCCAGTGTTGAGATCGAGTTGTGCTTGGAAGGTGCTTCCAGGATAGAAGTACCAGTAGCGGTATCCGGTATAGTGTTTTATGCATCAAATACACGTTTATTCATTGAGTACACCTTACGTGTATATGGGATGTATAAATGGGCTATGGCCTCTTTCTGTTCATTATGGTTGCATGCAATTAATTATGGAAATTGCTAAATGAACTAAGAGCATATTAGTGTATTATGTGGGTGCATGTTATGTGAATAATAATGGTAGGGGGAATTTGAATATTGGGAATTGAATGCAAGAAATTTTCTGGGTAGCATACGGTGTTGCACTTGCATAGGGTTTTTCCCCTGATGGTATGATTATATGCACTCATGGTATGGCTTAATGCACTAATTACGGGTTAAGGGCACGGGGGTCCTTACAGGTTGTCCCTGTATCACATTCATAATCAACAGATTATAATACCAATAATGTATGTCATGACATGCATCCGTTCCATCAATACCAATAACCAATTTCCAAGTCTTATTATATCAGTGGCATAATACCCCTCGCGTTGACATGACAGCGGCAATAATACCCCTCGCTTCGACAATACCAGCGGTAACTAATATCCATCGCTATAATATGACAGCGGCATTATCCTTCGCTTCGACATATTAGCGGCAAATATTCTCTCATCGCTACGGTAAGACAACGGCAAGTATTCTTCATCGCTATGCCATGAAGGCGGCAAGTATTCTTCATGTAAGGACCCCCGTGCCCTTAACCCTTTATTAGTGTATTAATCCATGCCATTAGTGCATACAATCATGTTGTCAGAGGGAAAAAGGCTACATGCAACCCTAGCATGAAATACCATCCATAACATTCTTGCATTAGAACCACATAATATTCAAATTTCCCAACCAAGACCACTTACATAGCATGCACTCTCAGAATACACTAACATGCTCTCAGTTCATTCCGCAATTCCTAAAACATGAACGACACACCAACCGTGAGGATACCAACCTCGCACCAGTACCTGGAATGGGGTAAACCTCCCAAACCATCATAACCGCAACAGAACGGCAGTATACACCAATGCTAACCATTTCAAAAGCAGTCAGCCAACCCTAACTGTAAATCAAATGAATCATTCGCGATTCCAAAATAGATATCGCCTCGATGATATCCTTATGATTTAGTCTACGATGTTAACCATACATCGTTACCTAGGAAACCACCAGTACACTACAATGTACTTGAATTACATCCGGTTTTCACTTTCCAAATCCATCTCCATCAAGAAGCAGTTGCACCACATTGCAACACGGATTGGGCAACAACACGGCCACTGATCAACACAAAACACATCTCCAAATATGTCTACATCCGGGTGTTCCAGGAATCATATCTTGGTCCAAATACACCATCGAGACTCCACAAGGTCTCGAGTTCTTGAAAGGGCATGCAAGAAAATCAATTGCATTCCCGCCACACGTGTCAACCACGACACTTAACCAATCCAAATTCTGGACATCCCTCGTTTACCCTAGGATTCATCAATCCTAACACAGGGAGGCTATCAAATTAACCAGCAAGAATTACCAATCCCAAGGTGATACAATCTCTCACCGGAGATTCATTCATCAAAGCATATAGATCCGATGCTCGACGAGTACCGAGAAATGCTGGCATTCGTATACCCACACTGGAATACATGCTTAAGCACCAATGCAATCGACTCGGGTATTACTAATCATACCCAAAAGTCCCAATCTCAACTGTCAATCCTCGATTATTCTCACTCCACGGAGAATGATGGTTGACAAAACAAAATCAAAGGGTGTGATTTCAACATCAACACCACACAAACCAAATCATTGAATCTCCCAAAGGTCACCAATCGGTAGGTATATCAATACTGCTTTCCTCATAAGGAAAGTGTCATGAATCCATGACCCTCCAACCTCGAACCACCATTCGGAAAACCTGGATATATTTATGCCAAAACATATCCCAGAACCAGTGAATTACACAACCGGTCCAGTATAGTGCATCAATGCCACTATTACCAAAACAAAAACTGTATACACAACGTATACTCATTCTAACAATGCTCTGTACTAATACCATAGTACAACACAATCGAGCATTTCTTCGGAGACGTCTCCTCGAACGTCTCACCGAAAGGTAAGAAATCCATTACTCGGTCCAACACCAGTAATGTTTACCATGGCTGATTTACAATCAGCCCACGACCGATACCAACGGTCTCCATGACAGTACAATCCAAATCTCTCCAAGAGATAAAATCCATATAGTAGTGTCACCCCACTAGCTATATCTCACAATTCCAATTGTGACTCCCGTTGCATTCCATATGCAATGATGCTCAACCAGAGCTAACAACGACTTGTTGACACTCACATTGGTATTCCCAACAAAATCGAGTTATCTCGGTACAAGTCCCTCGAAACATTTGACGTATAAACGTCCCCGTGAGGTATTTCCTGCCTCAAACCTTAAGCCACAAAGTGACTACCAAGTCTACCATAAGTCCTCATCGTATCATCATACGATTCACCAAACTCGGTCCCAACGTGCAGTATAATGGCAACAACAAGCACACTATAACACTGCCACAATACCTGGCTAGCAAGACGCTGCCTCCATAGGCTTATACCAAGACTACCAACGTATCATACGTTCCATCCCAGTACACCATACCATACAAACCATTAGAGTAGTGGGTCATCACCCAACATTTCTCTAATTAACAAGGCACAACGGACATTCCGGTGCCCTCACTCAACCACAAAGCAATCCTAATCCCGTAGGATTTACTCCACACCCTCATGGGTGGATGTGACCATGTTTACCACACATCATAACGACCAGCGAGTAGTTTCCTCAATGACTACTCTTACCACCAACCACTTGGCCATAGCCATTCCAACGAGTATACCAAAAGGTACCACTACCCGTAAAATATTCACCTCAAATATGTGATGCAGTACATTTCATGTACGGCGCACCCAAAAATTCTTCGAGCAACCTGCTCGGCATAACGGTCTCGTCAACTAGTGACCCAGACATTACCAAGTGCTCACCATTGGCACTCAAACCGTACGATTAAATCCATATATGTAAATGTATTATTCATCGAAACGACGCTACTCGTCTACATAGACGTCCACTATGTCATCGCCATCCCGTGACGGTACCTGTCAACACAAGACATGTATAATCTCATCGTCAAACACGTGACGGTATATGTATATCAATGCATGTCATCCACAATAATGCCAATAAAACAGCAATATACCATAACTCACCGCTAATAAAATAGATACATACCTGTCTCCGTCGTCCAATAGTGGTACATAATCAACACCCATAGCTCGTGGGCGGTACAATCCCGTGCTATGTAGATAGTTGTAAAACCCTTCGCTATAAAATCAGCGGCATGATCCCTCGCCATAGAGTCAGCGGCATAAAACATCGCTATAGTATCCGACGGTATGATATAGACAATCTTTGATGCGTTTGAGCCTTTCAAGCCTACCATGTAAAGAAAATCAATCACTAGCACTCTTTTTGAGCTTTAATGCAAAAGAATGGTTGTATGCTGAGCATACAAAAGACCCCCATTCGACATTCTTTGACTAGCTTATCATCCTTCCCTAATGAGCCTAAATAAGAATTCTATCCACACCTTTGAAGGGAGTACGATGCTTTCATTCACATGCACTTAAGTATTCAATGATTAAAACGTTTGTGAGCTTCATTATGAAAAGAATGAAATGCATGAAAGAAAAGGGATGCCTTGAGAAAATAGATAAAAATATGACTCCAAGAGGAGCCAATGCACAAAAGAAGAAAAATGTTGAAATAAAAGTTGAAAAATTCAAGCAAGAAGAGAAGCTTTTAGTGTGCATATCATCATACTCTCTTGTTTGATATATCTTTACCCTTTCTTTCATAAGCCAATACCTGGGCCAAGCTACAAACTAATAAAGACCTACTTGATTTATGTTTGCAAAGTGGCTAAGATAGCGGAGAAGAGTGTGCAAGTAAGCTTATACTTGTGTTAGTGAATTTGCATCCTTTGGATCTATAATTTATACACAACACTTGTTTATGACCACACACACACGTTCACTACCTTGTTGAGTATGAGATGTTTAGGGATTGAACTTCTTCCATTATTAATTTTTCACCGCCTTTCATTACTATGCATGTTTAAAATTGTTGAGGCAATAAAGTGAGAACAAGTTAGTTTGTTATGATGCTATGAGCCAAGCAAAAAGATTATAGTTTTATTTGATTTACTCGAGGTCGAGTAAAGAGTAAGTATGGGGAGTTTGATGTGACTAGAAATAGACACATCTATTGCGTTTAATTCTTTACGATTTGGTATGTTTTGATGGATAATTTGATACATATGCTACCTAATCGTAAATTTGTGTAATTGTAGGTGGAATCGAAGAAATCGAGCTAACTAAGGCGAATAAAGATCAAGAAAAGCTTTGGAGCTAATAAGGACTCAATGTAGATCAAGAAAAAGACTAAAAATGTAATTTTAGTAGAGGCGATCGACCGCATGAAGGAGGCAATCAATCGCCTATGGACAAAACGTTGAGCAACAAAATTCACGAAGAGGCGATCGATCGCGAGAAAAGAGACGATCGATCGCCAAAGCCCACTGGACCCAAGCAATCGATCGTGAGAAAAGTGGTGATCGATTGCCTAAGGAAAATCACTGAATAAAAAGAGCTAGCGATCGATCGCCACCTTATGGCGATCGATCGCCAGCAGTGTTTTGGAAAGATTGGATTCTTGATTTCTTTCCTTCATACATGGGGTCTAATCTACCCCATCAGCCTCCATACCTCTTGATACTTGAAAATAAGTCTCTTTTAGAGATAATTCAGACCTTAGAATAGTTTTATGAATTTTTTGGAATAATTTTCTTTTCAACTTTTGTGAAGAACGCTCGAAGAACGAGGACGGAATCGACAAGCCTGAATCGTGCTTCCTTTTAGTAACTTTTTCTTTCCCTATTAGTTTGATGCTTTCTAGATTAATTTTGATTGTTTTTAATCTAGTTATGAGTATCTAAATACTTTTGTGATTCTCGGTTTAGGAAAACGATACATTGGATGTTTACGATTCTTGTGAGATAAGTTTTGATTGTTGATTTTCTTTGAGTATCAATTGTTTTTCTGATTTGATTGTCATAATTGTTATGCATGATTGTTGGATTGATCACCTAGCTATCGTTCATACAATTTAACGTTAAATTAGATATCAAATACGGAATCGTTTGATCACTCTACTTTACGAAGCAACTAAGATTAATTAATTTCGCTTGTGAGTTTGTTAAATTCTTAGGGAAAACAATTAACTAGATTAAACGTAGAAGCTTGGATTATGTTGTTTAGCTTCATCGGTCTCACTAATTCATATGCTATCATCGATTTAAATCTTAATCGCTTGTATTTTGATTAATTGTTTGATAAGGGTTAAACTAGAACGCTTGGGCTACTTAACTAAACTTAAGGTGAGTTATGACTTTGATTATTGGATTAAACGTCCACGATGAATATTCATATGGAAATTGAACCACTTGTGAAGATCGATGATCAGGATAGTAAACGCCAATTGTAAAGGTAACCAAAAATCGAGAATCGCACTTTTCTCATAAGTTAATTCATTTAGATAATCTTGCCTATTAGTTTAATTTTGCATCATAGTATTCTTACTTTGACTTCAAAACCCCTTTTTATTTTAGTTTGCATAAGTTAACACAAAGATATAACCTTCCTCGTGGGATCGATCCTACTCACGCTACTGCATTCATAACTGTTATTAACTTGAGAGGGTTAATTTGGGCGTACACGATAAACGCTACCAAATTTTGGCGCCGTTGCCGAGGAAGGCAATTACTTTTGTGTTAACGTCGTTTTATTTATTTCGTTTTATACTACTGTGGTTTGTTGATGAGTACATGTGAACCCTCTGATCACGAAGAGAATTTTTACTACGATCCTGAGATCGAGAGGACACTACATCGGAGAAGAAGATAAGCAAGGTTACTTGAGGAAGAAGAAGAGAGGAACGTGATGGCTGCGAATCAAAGTTTGAGGCAGTTAGCGAATCCTAACTTGGATCAACAACCTCTCTGCATCACTTTCCCTGCTCTCGCGAATAACGTAAGTTCCGATATGACAGCGGCAATACCCTCGCTTTAACATTTGGCGGCAAATATTATTTCCTCGCTCTGATATGACAGCGGCAAGTATTCTATCATCGCGTCAAGTGACAGCGGCAAAGCATTTAAAATCATCACTCATCCATAACAACGACTCATGGGATATTCACCAAGCATTCCATCTATACTGCAACACAATGCATATTCCATATCCCAATATACATCACCATGAGTGTATTTTAATGCACCTCGCTCAAATGTGACATGCGGCAATACCCTCGCTTCAACATTTAGCGGCAAAGCATTAAAATCATCACTCCAATATATACAACCACAATGAGTGTATATTAATGAACCTCGCTCAAATATGACATGCAGCAATACCCTCGCTTCTACATTTAGTGGCAAAGCATTAAAATCATCACTCCAATATACGTGCAACCACAATCCATGATGTATATAAAATGCAGGTTACTGTTTAGCGTCTTTCAACCCTGGCCTTAGCCCTTCGTGTCATAGCGTCCCTACAGGAACAATCCCAAACCATGAGCATATAATAATCTATATTCACCACAATATGATTATAATGAGTAAATGCATAAACCATGAGTACAAAGTACTTCCTGTATCCCAATGCATTTCAAAATGCTCCCTTCAGTTGTTCCTGTGCCACAACTCACAATCATAATCAACAGATTATATTATGATTCCATAGATGTCATGACATATAATTGTTCCACTATGATCACATATCATAAATGCACATAAGCAAAATAGTTGTGTTACACAACACTAACTACCATCATGCATAATTATGTGCTACTCATTTCCATCAATATGATCATAGGCCCTCAACAGCACCAAAGAGCAAACCACTGCTCTGATACCACTAATGTAAGGACTTCATTTTTTAAGCTTCTCATTACCCGCAGGAGTCCCACTGTCGTTAGCACCTTTTTTAGTACTCCTTGAGCTAATTTCTTATTGTTTTCGCGCATCCAAATACTCGAACGTGAGAGCAAGGGATCACCCAACGAATGGACGAGCTCAAAGGGGGAGTGAGCCATTGATAAATGAATTAGCAGGATTCACAGGCGATTCTGATATGGATATGGAATTAACGGAGGACCTAGCTCTTGGGACCTTCGATCAAGGTGTTATCCTTGGATTAGGACTTCGGGTCATCGGACACATAGAGGGAGAATTCAACTAAAAGCATCGCTTAGGCTTAGCTCATCAAACAAGTGCGCCAAAGGTGGGGGATGGTATCATATTATCTTATAATAGGGCACGCCTGCTTTTAGCTCTTAGTTTCACTTTCTTACTTTTTGTTATCCGCTCCTGAGCCATAGCCATGCCCTTAACCCGTTATCAGTGTATTAACCCAATTATTTAGTGCATGCAATCATATATGTAGGGGAAAACCCACTTATCGCCATAGCAAATCATGCCAATAATAAAATTTCTTTACATTATTCCATATAATGTCTAGTTTCCCCCCAACCAAGTCCAGATACATATCATGCACCATCATAATACACTAACATGTTCTCAGTTCATTTAGCAATTCAATAGATAAATTGCATGCTACTCATAAATGAAGAGAGAAAGGCCCTTGCCTTTTTATACATACCATATACACATAATAGTGCTCACATGCGAGCATCGAATATGTATATGTGTATCAAATGTATAAAACGTCGTGCTCAATACCGTCACTGTACTTCGATCCCTGGAATCACCTCCATTCCATAGCTCGAGCTCAACTCCAAAGCCATCGATGTACCTAATCACCTGCCCCAACAGAGACAGCCCCCACACGGGGTGAGCATACCAATATCTCAAATCCAATAATCACAATAATACAATTCATAATTTACAAAAATGTAAATGCTATGAAATATAATAGATACTCCATGGATGGTATCATCCTCATCCGGGATTCCCTGTACCGTCCCTCTTCTCAAAATAACTGAAACCATCAAATTCCCAAATGCCAGTTAATCATTACATTGATTAACAAATCCATTTGCCACATACCGATATCATAATCAATCATATCAAATCATTAAACAATGATTACAAATATTCCATCTATCTCATTTATGGTTCCATCTTTCTATTTCATTGCTCGCTCTAGAATAGCGGCATTTCATTATCACGCATGCTCAACAGCAGTGGCGTCATAACCGATGTTCGCTCAAAGGCGACAACATCCAGGTCATTGCTCGCTCAAAAGCGGCACCATATAATTCCCAATACATATATACATTTGTAGCAAATACCATAAACCATGCATTTCAATATCCGTTTATTGCTAATACCAGATATCATGCATTTCCATACACATTCATTGCAATACAGTATACCAGCACTCAACAACTGCAATTATATTAAAGGGCTATGCTCATACATCATACGTACCTTATAATACAGTAGTTCGAGTCCAACCTTGCCGGAGTCCCACGACCCGGTGAGTTAAGTGCTAACATGCAAATAACTCACAATTAAACACAAGCATGCAATCACGTGCCCAAGCACGTTCATAACTTCTTAACCTATCGTCCATCTATGACGATTACCAAAAATAGAAGTCCCCCAGCTAAGCATGCATAATACCCAAAATGTTCAATTTTGCAAGTTTCAAAAGTTAGCCAATTACTCAATCGAGTATTCCATTTTATTAAATTTTGGCTCCAACCAATCAATTTTAAAAGTATAGCATTCCCATTGGAATGTAGACATTGCCCGGAAACCGGCTATTTAAACCCCAAGTCCGAAATTCCAAGTTTTAAAATAAATAGTGAAAAAATCACTATTTAGCAAGCCGCGATCGATCGCCATTTACGCAGGATCGATCGTCGTTCCTCACTGCCGGGCAGAACTAGCTCGCGATCGATCGCCATGTCTTGGCGATCAATCGCCAAGCGCCTCACGATCGATCGCCAAGAAGTCGCGATCGATCGCCACATTGTTTATCTTCCACAAATTTCCAGCAGCTCGTCGCGATCGATCGGCCCTCCTCGGCGATCGATCGCGACCTGCGATTTTCCGAGAAATTCGAGCTTCCATGGTGTTTTTGACACCCAAACTCAAAACCAACACCCTTAACTTCCTCAACACCTCCAATACATCATTTAAACTCAATAAAAACACTAAAATCAACATTTTAGATTTTTAACCAAAACCCCCAAATCTCAAATCCAACCCAAAACTCAACCATTTAGCACAAAACTATAATCAAATCGAAGCTAAAGGTGAGGAGAAGAAGATTACCAGCCTTTCTTCAAGAATCGGGCTCCCAGACGAGCAACCATCGATTTATTCATCAATGGAGAAAAGAGGGAAAACATGGGTGGGGGAAGGAGGCGTAGGAGAGGGGAGAGAGAGAGAAGATTCAGTGCAATGACGGGACACCGAGTCTATTTGGTATATATAGCTCCAAAGCTCCAAAATACCGACTCCTCCACAAATACATCATGATTCATTAAATATCATATGTTTTCAATAATCATCTCTCTAACCTCAATTCCCATTACCAGCCCCAGAACAAAGTACTCCGGACCCCAGGTTCCACCAAGAACCAAATTCCTAGGTTATCACCACAATGAGAATACAATATCATCCATTGGATCCAACGACTCCAAAAACCGGCTTTAAAATCCCCAGAGTCCCGAAACCCCAATCAATTCACAATTGCCACAATTAAAATCCATTAAAGATTATTACCACACCAGGATTAACACCAATAATTCTCGGGCATCACAGAGCGAACGATCGCTACACTCCTAGCGATCGATCGCTATGATCTGTAAAATTTAGAACATGGCGATTTTGATGTCTATCCTCATGGTTCTCCACCTCCATCACATAATTCGCCACTACAACTTGAGGAAACATTACTTAATCATCATAGTAATATATTTTCTTCATAACACAACTTATTTCATGGAATTCCTTCACATATACCATCAATAGATATCACCATGTATATCACTTTAAGTTCCATACACTCTACTTTCAACCAACATATAAACAAGTGCATAAAACACATATTCTTACCAAGTAACTCCAAGTTCTAGTTACTACCAACTTTCCTTTTTGCTTACAAGCTCAAACTCAAGAAAGGAAAGCAAAGGAGAGTAAAGTGGTGGAAGAGAGAGTTGTAGAGATTTTTGGGTGAAATATGGTGTTCTATGTGTTTATCCAAGCTGATAATTGGCTATATAAATCCTTCAAAATGACATGCAACTGCGTGTGAAATCTCTCTCAAATTCAAATGCATGAAAGCCACTCATGTTCTTCTCTTGGCTAGAGCACCAAGGCATGTCCACATAACACAACAATGTCATGTAAATTGTATGATTAACCATGTTCCAAATCAAGTTCCTATCATGGCTCATGCTAACATGTCAAGTCAATATATTACATGTCTATGTTCTCAATTCAACATCTCTACTATGCTTCTCATACATCAAACATGTATGATAACAACAATGCTTTCATGCCATTTCATAACATACATGATTTATCATACATAAACATCATTTCATTGTTTCCAATTATGTTTCATTCATTACAACATAACCATTAGTCCTTTTCATTCATTTTCTCATTCATACTCGGTTCAACCCGAACCCGAAGTAATTATCTATAATTATCCAATAATCAAAGAAAACATGAATGATTAATGTCCATGCATTACAAATCTCCCCTAGTAATTGAATTTCGTCCTCGAAATTCAATAATGTAGGCAACACAATCGCAACAATACTCACGTACACATCGTTTCCGAAACATCAACATATCAACATTGCAATTAGAATATAAAAAATAAACATAACAGAAACAAGTTCCGGATATTGGCGCATCATTTACTTACTCTGTCATGCACATCGGCATTTCAACATTGTCCTTATCACGCTGACTTGATCATAAGGACCACTGTACTTGGTAACTGACAGTCTGCACCCGTCAAGATTCGAACTGATCGTGTCATACACATACACTACATCTGTATGTCCGTGTATATTACGTATACTGTATATTACGTCATACGTCTATCATAAAACCACAGGACATATACCAATCACTGAAAGTGGCAAATATAACAGTAGGCCAGTGTATCAACACGTAGTACTACAACCGATGGTCTATATATCGGAAAGTCCTCTCATATGAGTTTTATACATCTACCAAACTGGACCAGACCCTGTCACAAAACAATGTGCCATACTTCATGAACACAATAAGGAATAGACATGAGATTGCCACTGTGTAGATATATATAAACTCCCAGTTCTCATACATCCTACTCAACAACAGTCCAAGACAAGAATGAGTGATATCCGTGACCATACACCACCATCGTACATAGTGTCATCGATATGTCATAACTTGACCATTCATTGCATGTGACTGTTGTACACATGTACTCAACATGCCACGCAAACCATTTCATCCATACACGATATCGCGTTATAGATATGTCATCAACAAAACAGCAACTCTGAGGATTTCACCCTCACACCAATCCTGTATACAAAGAGATTCACCCCAACCAATTGATCTCATAAAAGGCAAGTAATTCATTACTTTCACACTAATATTTCATCAAATTAGATGTGCACAGAGCTATCACTGCTATAACATCTCACCACTTTGTGCTATACAATGCAATGAAGCGCTCCCAAGCTTCATACAGTGTCTCTGGATCATGTTGCACGAATGTGGTGTTATCATTGCGCATCTTAGCTGTCTTAGAAGGGGGAAAGTATTTTGATAAAAAGGCTTGAGCCATCCCCTCCCAAGTAGTGATCGATCATGCGGGCAATGAATTTAACCAACTCTTAGCTTTGTCATTTAAGGAAAAAGGAAAAAGTCGTAACCTGATGGCGTCGTCAGTTACGCCATTGTGCTGGAATGTGTCGCATATTTCCAAGAAGTTGGAGATATGAGCATTAGGATCATCAGTAGGCGATCCTACAAATTGCACAGAATGTTGAATCATCTGAATTATGGCAGGCTTGATCTCAAAGTTATTAGCCTGAATCCTTGGTCTAGTGATGCTAGACATAGTGCCTTGAAAGGTTGGTTGTGCATAGTCCATCATAGATCTTGTGATTGGCACTTCCTCGTTGTGTTGTTCACTCCTTTGATTATTCTCAGCCATTTCTCGAGTTTCTTTCCGAAGTCTACGGCAAGTTCGTTCAATCTCTAAGTCGAGTGGCTCTAGTATAGGTTTGTCACTTCGTAGCATGCACTACAATGACAACTTCCTGCAAAAATCAGAACAACGAAGGAACAACAATTGTGTATGGCTAAATTATAGTCAACTAATCTCCTATGATATTACTTAAACTAGTCCCCGACAACGGCGCCAAAAACTTGATCGCTTTTATTTTAAACAATGTTTTTTAGTGTAGCGATTAATTATCACAAGTGCACGGTGTCAAGTTTTAGTATAATGAAATTAGAAGTACGAGTGTCGAACCCACGAAGACCAGTAGCAATTACTAGAATTAATTAGCTTATCTATATTTAGCTTACGAATATTGAGTGAAATTTAATTATTGCAAACCCAGAAATTTCTCCAATCCAAACAACCAAGCAATGAAAAGATATGAAAATTAATAGATACGAATATCAAGACTTCGGTTCACCCACGTAATCCCCCACAATTCTCCTTTTAGTTACGACTTTAAATTCTACACTCTAAGGTGATGAGTTTTTCGATTTTATCCAATATACTATGTTCAAGTTAAATTGAACATAATATTGAATTTTTAACAAGTCAATGGTCATGTACTCGTTTAACATCCAACACTGCATACGCTCTATGAAAACTTCTAGCTTTCGATCTTAGTAGATCTATGGCTATCACAGTGTGCTAGATTTCACGTGATCAGTTTCAATCTAAAGCCCACTGTATGAATTATTGTGTCAAATTATAATATCGTATGGTCAAGTCAATTATAATTACTAAAATCAATTCAAAGGTAGCTAATCCTTGAAAAGCATTAAAAACATAATCATACTCAAAAGAATTGTAGAAAAATCAATCAAAACTCAAACTTAAATCATGGGTTCATACAAAGGATCCTCTAGTCTGGATAGAAAACTTAGCCAACTACCATCATCAAATAATAATGCAAAAATATGTCTTGCAACAATATTAACATCAAAATCTGAAATTCAAATTTAAATAAGTTCAAAAATACTAAATAAACGCGGGTGTCACTCCATGCGTCGCTCCGTAATTCCGTCTCTTGTGTTGTTCTTGTTTCTTCAATGAATTGTGGTATTTTTAGTGTGAATGGTAGATGAAAGAGTTGCTCTTAGGACTGATAAAAGAGCTGCCAAGGGTCATCTATTTCGTGCATTAGGTATTATATATATAAGGAAGGAGGTGCATGGAGGAGTCCATCTTAAACCAAACTCAAAAAGTATTTTTTTTCATCAAACTCCTATCCGCGATCGATCTTCATCACTTCCCGATCGATCGCTGATACCTACTGGACGCTGACCACCAAAAAGCACATATCCGCAATCGATCTTCATTCCTTACCGATTGATCGTGAATTATTTCTGGGCATTGGCGATCGATCGCCAATATAATCTGTTTGGTTCCTCGATTTGTAGCTCCGCGATCGATCGCGGCTAGTTATACCAATCGATCGCCGAGCTGTATAATTTTAATCTTTGAGATTCCGGTCCATTCTTCAATGTCTTCGCTCGTTTTGGTTCTTTTTCAACATTTTTAACTCGTTTCCTCCACTTTTAACCCGTTGGACCTAGATTCCTGAAATACACAAATATATACCAAAAAGCCTAAAATCGTCCAGGAATCAACACGAAAATCCATATAAACTCATATCAAAATAAGTGTAAAATTCACACTAATCAGCATTGCTCTTATATTAGTTGTTATGGCCTTGTGATTAATGAATCATCATACTTTTATAATAATTTATATATATTTCTCACAAATAATGAATATAAATGAGACATCCCAAATCATTATCAAACAAATAATATATAATTATCATAATTTAATATTTCCTAAAAATTTGATATAATCTCCTTATACATGAAGGAAAAATTTGATGTCAAACATCATAATAAAGGTGATTGAGAACAAGCACATATTAGCAATGTGTAGTAGGTGAGCCAAAAATCAAACAAGCAAAACTGATAACATGTAATCTATCAAAAATTCATCATGCCGAATATTTTATAAAAAAATTATTATTAAAGTTTGACACGACGAAAACATATTTTGAACTCTCTGTTTTTTTTAAAATTATTCATATAAAAATTATTATTAAAATTTGTCACGACGAAAACCTATTTTGAACTTGTCTTTTTTTAAATCAATCCATACTTGACAAAATCAACAAGTTTTTTTCTGAAATAAAAAAAAACATTTTAAATTTAAAAAGGAAATAACAAAAAAATGGAAATAGTTAAAAAGAAAGGACGGACCGTTACTGTTTATTGAAACAGTATGAACAGTAACCATTCGTCGTTAGATATATGGTGTGATCTAATTAACATTATATAAAGGCGCTAAAGTTGTCGGTGATTTCAATTGAGTTTTTGTTATTTAATTACGAAAATGCCATTGGGTAAAAAATGTCCGATATATTTTGGTCCAACACTTCTCCCAAAATTCTTTTCCTCATTTCCTTTGTACCCAAACCGTGGGATTTTGTGAATTGATCAAAAGGGAAGTCACGATCAAATTTTTCTGATAATTTCTAAGAAAACCATATCCATCTGTAGAAATTCTTCATTTCTACTCTCTGGAAAACTCTCCGAGGCAAGCAATTGAGAAACGGTTCTTCGTGCTGACGAGGACGGCGTATTCGGATTCGCATGTAAGTAACTTCCCTTGTTTTCTCGGTTTTTGTGATTAAATGGGATGAGGAACAAGAGCGGAGTGATGGATGATAGGTTCGTTACAGTGCTCCTTTTTTTTGTTTTTCAAAGTTTTTATGACGGGGAATTGAGGTAAATTTGTTTAATTTCTGCGCTTTTTAATCTTTGAAAACAATTCTTTTGCATGACAATGGTATTTTCTATAGGTCACTTTATCATTAAGTGTTATTACTTTTGTGGCTTTTATTAAACTTATAGTTCTGGTAAATCTTGTGGTTTTACATTATATTATGTTGATTTTTAATTGTAATATGTATGTTTTAGTGAGATTATGAAATTCTTTGTTTCAATCATGCGTGTTGATTTTACTGGAGGCTATGCCGATGGTTGTGATTGTTGCTTCCATCGAAGCCATATTCTGTGGCGGTAGTTGCATTTTTGCTGCAAGTAAGATTCTCTAGAGAGATTTCCTTACATAGCTTGCCTGGTTTTTAGATTCTTTATTGTCCAAAAACTATTTTTTGCAAGCAATTTATTTACTTCCCGGTGGCATTTGGCCTTTAGTTCTTACCTGACATTTGGATATGAAAGAGAAGACGGTATAATATAAATTTACGAAAATGGTTGATGTTGTCCTACAAAGGCAGAAATTGAAGAAAAAAAAACTGTGATTTACATTTTCCGAAGTTATTTGTAAGTTGCATATCATGAATGTTACTTCTACATTGAGGAACTATTTTGTGCATTATGTATCAGTGAAAACTCACTTATCAGATCTACTTTCTGAGACCTTTGGCACATCATTTAATTGCTGCAATGATGTTTAGCCTGAAGAATTGGTTGATATTTCAGTTTAATTTATTTATTGATATGATCATTTCCGATTTGGATTGTCTGTGTGATTGTATATTTCTCCTCGTATAATTATTTTGGATGAATGTACTTAAAATGATGTTGCTACCTTTGAATGAAAGTTGTGTAATGGAATTTTCTATTATGCAGGTTTGTAGATGTTTCTCTGGAGTTTACTTCACTTAAGTCTTGGAAAGCAGTTTCTTGGAAACCAGTACCTGTAAAGTAATTAACTATATCTATTGCCATGATGGCTTCAAGATTGTGTGGAAATTTCTTTGACTTAGCTTCAGAAGAATTAATGAGTGTTCCTCAAACTCCTAGAGGTCTTCCAAGGGTGATGACTCTTCCTGGAATTATATCCGATGGTAACAGGAACAGTGTTGCGGAGTCAGATAGCACATCATCTGTTTGCCGCGAGAGGAAAATTATAGTGGCAAACATGTTGCCTTTGCAGGCTCAAATGGACAATGGAACTGGTAAATGGAGTTTTAGTTTGGATGAAGATTCAATTCTATAACAACTGAAAGATGGATTTACATATGATACTGAGTTATTTATGTGAGATCTCTCAAAGTCGAATAGAGGTTCCTCTTCCTCCAATTTTTTTTTTCCTTTTTTTCCCTCTCCAAAAAATAGCAATTAAGTATAGTTTTTGGGTTACGTTGAATCATTTTGGTTTTTATTTTATTGGAGAAAGGAAGAGCTCACGTGCCCAAGAGCTCTCGAGGATTTGGATTCATTGTGTTTGACAATGAACAAGTTAGAGACATCTGTTGGGTGATGGAAATATGATTGATATGTCCGGCACCCAGTTAAACTTCTTGTGGTGGTTTCCCCAGATAGTGGGCATACTTCCATAACTGGACTTCTATTAGAACATATATATTCTTAACCCGTTATGTTTTTATATTTGTGAGACATTGAAGTAATTCATATTATTATAGTAAATATTACCATGGTAGATTCAAGTTTTAGGTTCCACATTCACCTTATAACCACCATTATATACTCCTGCATGTGGAGCAAAAGTTCTATTTGTTTAAACAATGCATTTGAAGCAACTTCAAGCCAAAAAAGCTATAGATACAAGACTAAGTTTTCTTATTTTTTCCGTGCTCCTATGATCCTACATTCCAATCAGTGATTTATGCTTCCCTCATAGATTTTCAGTATTTTGTGGTTAAGTTTAAACTTCAAACTCATGTTAGAATTCGTGGATTGTGAATGGAAGAAACAAGTAATATATATAATATTTTTGGTTAAGTATTACTTATAGTATCCCTTTTTGCTATGGAGTAATAGATAGATGTTCATGTTATTGCTTGATTATAGTGATTAGTTACTTATGGCTTTTGGTTTTTATGGATTAAGGATATATATTGTTATGTTTATGTTTTTTTCCCGGATATTCCAATTTAAGGGGAGGCTATGCCCAATGTTTTGTAAAAAACACGACATAATCAAAATTATATGCTTATGTAGCGCATAGGACAGGCGCAAAGTATCGGCAGAGATGATTGGTTGCACGTGTTTGAGAACTGGAGTTAAGTTTTTGCCTCCCGTATTTCCCAAACTATCTCATACTTCTTGCAACAGTAGCCAGTATTGCTATGTAAATATGCCTTGCTTGCCATATTGCACTTGTTTAAGTCTTCCATATCTGTTTTCTACGCTGTAGAGGAATTTTGCATATAGTACGAACTTAATTTAGCCATTTTTCTTTTTAGCTACTGTAAGTCTTTTACATCTAAGTTTTCAAACTATTTCCTTTTTTTTTTTTGTATAATGTTAATATGTTCATTATATGATATAATAAAGTTTTATGCTGTTAATATGCTGTACACAGAAGATTTGCATTTTTAGACACTTTAAGTTAAGCTTCTGCGAAATTCCAGATACATATAAAATTCCATTTGAATTCTTGTAAAAATTCTCCATTCTATCAAATTTAAATCCACGATTCAAATCCACGATTCAGATTTAATGTTCACACAATATTCTTTTATAATATACTTAATTGATGGCATCATGCGTCAATTGCTACTAACTTAAATCTTATATTTACGTAAAAAGGACAATTAATTCAATAGCATTTGCATCTATTATACTGATTTTTTTAAAAAAAAGAATAATTCGTAACCTGTAATTCTGCAACCTCTCAGTAAGAGTGTAAGGATTTCGAAAACCCCAAAAATCTCAATGCATCATGATACAACTAACAATCATATTGAGGAGACAGAGAATTGAGCTACGCTTTTTGTACCTCTACTCCGATATTGTATGTAGAAAAATAGAGTTTATGAACGCTGGTTTCCTCATTGATCTTTGACTCCTACCTGTGTCAGCATCGAAAAGAACAACAATGATCAATTTAAATAATAGTAATGAATCGAGACAGAATAAACCATGAACCTAAATGGAATAAGGAATACGTGATAAAACTGTATGTACTATACGACTTTCAACTATGCTTCATTTCTTGTATCCACAACTGAAACACACGGCAATACAATGGTGACAGCAGTCTTTCTCACACCGTCCATAAATATTATAAAATTGCATGCCGATTTTTTTCTACTGCTCCCAGCAGGCAATAGACTCAAAGCATTCAGGAAGGCTTCTATACTTGTGTACAATAGGCAAAAGGTTTAGAAGATCAGGGACAAGACTGGGCATACCAAACCCAATGCTTCTACCACGCTTTGATGCATATCATGGCCACAGATGATATTGAATGAATTTAATATGGATTCTCTTTGTTCCACGCTCAAAGACTTCTCAAGGCCATGAGCAACCATTTCCATCTCAGGCTGCAGGGACAGATAAAAAAATATTAAAACCAATAGTACTGAGTTAAGTGAAACATAGATCATCCTTAGAGATATGTAAATAAATAATCAGTTTTATTGTCCAGAAAAAAATATAAAATAAGGCAAACAAATCTAGGTAGAGGTGCCGGGACGGGGCGTTTTCGGGACAAGATATGCATTGACAATATTGGATGCAGGTTTAATCTTTAATTCCATTTAAGTTAAATCGGCTGTATGTGCACCCATTTAAACCCAACAGACTGGGCATTTCCCCATGTAAAGCCATTTAATCTTCCAGTACCTGTAAATCAGAAAACGTTAATCACGGGCACATTTTGATGAATCGGTATCTTTGGTTTGGATTTGCTATCTCCATGTGTGAGTTCTATAAGTATATAATACTTTATTTATGGTCATCAACATGTTCATGTATTTTCACCCGTGGAGAACGGCTGGGACGAACTAAATGGCAAAAAATTAACTCTTAAAGAACTGATAAATTTTAAGCAGGAACTAGGAAAAATTGAATTGATATATAACTCCTTCAAGACGTTCAAGCTAAATTGGTACAGATGATATTGGTAATTGTTATTTCTTTATTTCTATTGCAACCTACAATGAAAGCTTTGAGAATAGGTGCACTAGCAATTCACGAGATATAAAAGACTATACAGGAAACATGGATGAATAATTGCTTTTGCTCGAGGATATGAAGCGAGAAACCAAACTATGAACAACACAAAGATAGTTTTACAAGAGGACTAATAGCTAAATGTAAATGTTTGGAGAAAAATATCCACTGACACATGATTATATAAACTGAGAAGAAAAGATTTTACACCAAGGGAAAAAATGAAAGAACTCCGAATAGAAAAAAAGAGTCAGCAGCGGTTACCGAACTCTCCCCAGGAGGGAACATCCGGTGAATGAGACATACTTTGAACAATTCGACCAGTGCTTCAGAATGTTTATTTTGAACTTCTAATGCCTGAGAGAAGATAACTAAAATAAGATATTCAAAGCGAAAAAGCACATTAACTGTTATGTCCTGGGCATGAAGGGCGTTAGCATCAAGCTTCTGACCATCAAAAATAACATTTGCCTCTACTGGGGATATTGAGATGTCTTTATTTTCATATTCAAAGTATTGTAGATGAAAGCATTTTTTAACTTTATGGAAGATGTATATACGCATTTTTAAATCTTCAGGGAATAAGATGTGACTATGATGTTCGATGGGATGGAGGATTTCTTAATTTAACCAATGCCATTAGTGGTAAAAATATTTTTCTCCAAATTTCTAATGTTGGGAAACACCTTAGACCAAAAGCGTTTGTACAAAGAAAGTTTCGTATATCTATCAGTGAAGATTTGCCAACAAAACCTAAGATCATATCTCATGTAGCATGAACCATGGAACATACCCAGGCCTGCAGAATTCTAGATCGTGTGTGTGCAGCAACAGCAGCGGACACCATTCTAGCAGCCCGAGGGTTCTCAAGTCCAATGTTATCAGCAAGGCCAGCAATAAAGTCTCGGGCATGCTCACCATTAATGTGAACTGAGGTGGATATATCGGATATGCTACAGTAAAACGAGATCAGATTACTTGTATGTAAAAGATAAATGATATAAGGCAGTACAAGAACCTGATATACATCTGGCAATCTACAAGGCCGTGCACACTATATTTAAACATACCTTTCGCAATAATTCAAAACAAAGTTGATTGAGGCACGATAAAGTGAATCCCGTGCATTTTCAGTGTTAATGATGGTCCTCACTCCACAGGACTTGCATATATGACGTAACTGTGGTGCCCAGGAAAAAAACACAAAAATATCACTGGCCAGCTCCCCGATGCAAACAAACAGGGTAAAGTTTGGGCAACCTATCAAATATAATCACCACAAGCATAGCAGTCTTCCTCGTTGATATTAGCCCACAATAAGATACATATCGTCACATTCTCTTTCTGCTGAGTTTAAGTGTGGATATAAATTACAGCAACTTCTTAAGTTTTACAACAGGCAACGCAAAGATGCTTCCCTGGCTGAGGCCATAAAACCAAGTTCATAATTTTTACCTTTTCTTTTTTGTTTTTTGACAATTTATCCCTAGACAACAGAAACAATCAAGCTCAGTATATAGTTACTCTAGATTCATGAGTGTACTTTAAGACTGTTTTTCCCCTCAATGGCAGATTTATGCACAAGAGTCCTAGAAACTACTTCTACCAAGATAAGTTCATATTTAAAAAGATAAAAATCATCTATTTCCTATCCGTAACCCCATCTTTATAGCACGCAAGATTTATTATCATTTGAACAATGAAAAGATTGAAACAAAATCTCTATCCCTGGTGCTTCATGCTTAATCATCCATAACTGTCCTTCATGGTCTTGACTAGTCACACACACACACACACACACACACACACACACACAGAGAGAGAGAGAGAGAGAGAGAGAGAGAGAGAGAGAGAGAGAGAGAGAGGAGACCTATAAAAAAGGTTATTGATTGCATTTTTATGAGCCCACCACACCAAAAAAATTGGACCAATCACATCGAATGAGCAATTACCAATCACAATGTGAAAACAAAAATCTTAATTTCCGGCCACTGCCTTTTCTAATATTTCTAGTATTTCTCATCTAAAAAACAGCAGCTCGCTTATAAATATCAGTCTCAACATTTCCTCTTAAATTTTCTAAAATAAATATATAACACACAAATAAGTGGCTCTCAGGCTCAGCACCTACCAGGAATTCCAAGCTGAAGAAAATGCACCACATATTGTTCTTATAAAGAGAAAGTATGAGTTAGAAGAATGAGATGATAATGTCATGAACTACCATATTTAACGGAATGCTAGTTAGAAGGAAATAGCGAACCTGAACAATATCATCTGCCAAAATATCTTCCCCATTCATTTTGCGGTCCATAATTGCTGGAAATTAAAATTTAAGCTTTGAACTGAGGTAAAAAAATCAGACAACCTTCATACAGGGGCTAGACTGAATCAAAACACAAGCACATAAACTAAGATGATGCAGAAACTCACTCACTCAATCACCCTTTCTCTTTATGTTCAATTTCAGATTAAGTTAAACCCTTGGATTCAAATGCCGACTTGTGAGTCTCCGAAATATACGAAAAATAATAATAATACCACAGAAAAGTTTCACCTTGCCTGGAAAAAAAAAAAAAAGAATTGAACAGCTACCTTTTCCTTCCGAATCAGTATCGGGGTGGGGTGGGGTGGGGTGGGGTGGGGTGGGGAATCACATTATCTGGAACAGAAAAGAAAAAGAAAATTGTGAAATTTCATGTTTTCGTAAACAACGGCAAATACGAACTTTTAGACTACCTCAATCCCAGAACAATAACATCGTTTCTCCTGCGTCCGAGCTAAGATTTCAATACAAAAATTTATACGATTTTGGCATGTGATTAAGGATGCTATCAAGCAACTCTAACGATTTCAAAGTACAGACAGGTCTTTCTTGCATATATGACATACCAGAGAGTTAGGGAACATTAGAAACAGAACCTACCTCGGGTCAATTGATTAGCCATTCTTTGACATTTCTCCTTATTGTTTGTTTGAATGGAACCCAAATTCAAAACTTGAGGCCACCACTGAGGTAACAGTTCCTTCCTCGTTCCCCACATCTGTGTCGGTCTTCTTTTCTTCTGATTAAAATAATCGGAACTTTCCCCACTCGATGGCGCTGATTTATGTGTTGTCGGCAAACTGCCCTGTCTTTGCCCTACCACCACTTCCCTGCCACCAAGGCTCCGATCTCTCTTGTAGATCGGCCTCTCACCATTATATTTTCGGAGCTTAAATAAAGCTCTGGAAGTGATAATAATTACTAAAATGGAAACTAAAATTGCAAAAAAAAACTCAACGGTGGACCTCTTGCAAGAGATTACGACCCCTCCTCCGTTGCGGTTATCAACGGTGATAAAAGTTTTGAGGTCATCAAAAGCTTCAAGGCTGTAATCAAGGAGTTGACCAAGTCGCGTTTGGAATTGTTGGAGGGAATTAAGAGGAGGTGGTTTTAACTTTATTTGAATGGAATCATCGGAGAGCTTGAAGACGGAGGGAATGGGTGAGGATGTGAGGGTGGGTGAGGGAGAGTACTTGAGAAGGCGGCGACGGTGGTGGCGGCGTTGCACGGCGAAGGTCACGAGAGTACGTCGGAAGTGGCACGAGTGCAGGGAACTGAAGTAGATGGGGGGTGAGAGGGGGCATAATTGACTCATCCTACGTAGACTCTTTCTATAATTACCGAACAACACTGTTATTTTTACCAACAAAAGATGGCAGATGCTACTAATATTTCATTTATGTTATAAAATAATAGTATTTTATTCTATAGAGAACAATTTAGAGAGCATTTATGTTATAAAATAATAGTATTGTATTCTATAGAGAACAATTTAGAGAGAGAAATTTAGAGAGATTTTCATTCTATATTTCATATAACTTTAAGCCTCTATTATAAGCTTAAAATTGTAGTTACACCGGGGTGGAATGTGGAAGGTAAATAGACATCCAATACACATTTCGTAACAACTATGGTATTTAATAATCTTACATTTCTCAAATGCATTAATACATGCATTTATTGTAATGAAACATTTCATAACACTCCCCATTTGATGTCCATGCACTGCCTCGTTAAAAACCTTACCAGGAAAAACCCATTGGGAAAAAAACATGGTTAAGGAAAAAAGAGTACAGTGTGAAATAATTCCACTTCTTGAGCTCATCATTTGACGTCTTTTAGTCGTCGCATTCAATCTTGTGAACCAACTTTTCAAATTTTGAAGTTGGTAGAGACTTTGTGAATAAATCTGTCAGATTGTCATTTGAACGAATTTGTTGAACATTGATCTCACCACTCTTTTGAAGATCATGAGTGAAAAAGAATTTTGATGAAATGTGTTTCGTTCTATCACCTTTGATGTACCATTCCTTCAATTGAGCGATGCATGCAGCATTATCTTCGAACATAGTTGTAGAAACATTTTTGTCCAAATGCAAACCACATGTTCCTCGAATATGATGGATTACAGATCCTAACCAAACACATTCCCGACTTGCTTCATGGATCGCCAATAATTCAGCATGATTAGAAGAAGTGGCAGTTATAGTTTGTTTCATAGAACGCCAAGAAATAGTTGTATCACTACATGTGAACACATAACCCGTTTATGACCGAGTATTATGAGGATTAGATAAATATTCAGCATCTGCATAACCTATGAGATCAAATTTGGGTGCCTTAAGATAAAAAAGGCCTATATCCATCGTTCCTTGAAGATAGCGAAATATATGTTTAACACCATTCAATGTCTTCGTGTAGGTGAAGAACTATATCTTGCTAGCAGATTCACAGCAAATGATATATCAGGTCGTGTATGACTAGCAAGATACATTAATGCTCCAATAGCACTAAGATATGGCACTTCTGGGCCTAGTAGTTCTTCATTATTTTCATGAGGTCGAAAAGAATCTTTGTGCACGTCAAGTGATCTACAACCATAGGTGTGCTTAGTGGATGTGCTTTATCCATATAGAATCGTTAAGCATTTTTGCTGTATAAGCAGACTGATGTAACAAGATGCCATTTTCTAAGTGCTTAATTTACAAGCCTAGGCAAAATGTTATTTTTCCAAGATCCTTCATTTCAAATTCTTGCTTCAAATAATCCGTAGCTTTCTTGAGCTCCTCAGGAGTCCCAATAATATTTAAATCATCAACATATATTGCAATGCTTGCAAACTCAGTTCCAGACCTCTTAATAAAAACGCATTGACAAATAGGATCATTCATATAGCCTTGTTTCATCAAGTATTCACCAAGACGATTATACCACATACATCCAGCTTGTTTCAGGCCGTATAGCAATTTATACAATTTGATCAAGTAAAGTTCTCTAGAACCATGGTCATGTCCCTTAGGTAATTTTAAACCTTCAGGGATTTTCATATAAATGTCATTATCAAGTGAGCCATACAAATAGGCAGTAATAACATCCATAAGACGCATTTCAAGCGGTTCATTTGCTGCCAGATTAAGCAAATAACGAAAAGTTGTTGCATCCACCACAGGAGAATATGTCTCCTCATAATCAATTCCAGGTCTTTGGGAAAAACCTTGTGCATCAAGTCTTGCCTTATACCGCACAATTTCATTTTCTCATTTCGTTTTCGCACAAAGACCCATTTATAACCAACTGGTTGCACATCTTCAGGTGTGCGTATTACTGGTCCGAAAACTTTACGTTCTGTCATCGAATCCAACTCTGTTTGAATTGCATCTTTCCATCTTTGCCAATCATTTCTAAGTCTGCATTCATCCACAGATTTTGATTCATGATCCTCGTTCTCATTCATAATAGTAATTGTTGTAGTATATACAAATTTATCATCAACATTAGTTGTATATCGGTTCCATCTTTTCCTAGTCATGACATAATTTATTGAGATCTCGATATTATTAAAATTTTCAGGTACCTGAACTTCTTCTTGAAGTTTATTATTTGTCATGTCTGGAAACTCTTCAAGAGTTTTTGATTTTGAGAATTCTTCTGGATTTTCAATTTCCTCGATTTTACTATCTTCATTATTAACTTCTTTTCGTTTTCGAGGATTTTTATCCTTAGAACTGACTGGTCTACCACGTTTCATAGGCGCCTTTAATTTACTAATAATTGTAGAAGGTCCTTCAGGGACATTAATTCGAATCGGAGCATTAACAGCCGGTACATGTGACTTGGTCACACACTTTAGATCAGAAAAAACATCTAGCAATTGATTCGCTAACTATTGCAAATGAAATATCTTTTGAACTTCAAGTTCACATTGTGCGAGGATCAAAATGAGACAATGATAATTCATTCCACATAATTTTATCAACCGACTGCTTATTTTCTCCCCCTAATGTTGGGACAAATGATTCATCAAAATGATGTTCAGCAACAAGAAGACAAGAAATCAATTCAGAATATTTTTTGAAACCTTTTTCACAATATTGCTGCTATAGGAGCACAATCGATGCGTGAAAAGTGGAGAATGTTTTCTCCAATAAATCCTCATCAATTACATTTTCCTCACATAATTTCAACTTTGAACTGATTCGGAAAATTGCTGAATTATACTCACTTACAGTTTTAAAATCTTGCAAGCGTAAGTGCATCCACTCATAACGAGCTTTTGGAAGAATAATTTTTTTTAGTGTTCATATTTTTCCTTCAAACTAGTCCACAAGGCAAAGGGATCTTTTACTGTCAAATATTCTGTTTTTAACCCTTCATAAAGGTGGTGGCGGAGGAAGATCATTGATTTAGTATTTTCTTGATTTGTGGCTATACTTTCTTCTTTGATGGTTTCTCCAAGACCATTTGACTCTAGATGAATTTTAGTATCTAGTACCCATGATAGATAATTCTTTCGAGTGATATCAAGAGCAACAAACTTGAGTTTTGCAAGATTAGTCATAATGTAATTAAAATCAAGAAAACAAATAAAACTTACCACACTTACACAAAGTTGGCTAGAGATTCGTGCTGATAACGTGTTATAACATAATAGTATTGTATTTTGTAGAGAACAATTTAGAGAGAGAAATTTAGAGAGCTTTTCATTCTATATTTCATATAACTTTAAGCCTCTATTTATAGGCTTAAGATTGTAGTTACATGAGGGTGAAATATTGAAGGTAAATGAACATAGAATACACGTTTCATAACAACTATGATATTTAATAATCTTACGTTTCTCAAATGCATTAATACATGTATTTATTGTAATGAAACATTTCATAACAATTTATTTATTTATTATTTGTAAAAATAATTCTTTCTGTATTTAATTTTTAACTTCTAAAGCACAACAAACATAATATTTTATATATGTATATATATCCATCATTAATTAAAATATTTTAGGCTCCATGTTTTTAATATTGGATTATGAATTTGGAGCTAAGGACCATTGTAATTGGTCATGTTATTTTTTTAATCATTGTAGTTGATGTCATATGACATATCGGTTTTCTCGGGTAAAATCCCTTGCAAGTAACGATCACAAGATATCCAAACATTATTAAACCTTGCTCGGCATACTGGTCAAAGAATAGTGGAAGACCTGTAACGCCCTTGTTTTTTTTTTTTTAAAATAATAATAATAATAATCTTAATAAGAATAATAATAATAATAATAAATAAATAAAATGATAATGCTAATAAAGTTAACATTACTATTAAGAGTTGGTAGAGAGTTGTTGACCATGACAAATGTCCTCATGCATGCAACTCTTCTACTCAAATTTTGCCTATAAATACACTCTAAATCCATCACTTTCAGCTATAAAAATCGTCCAAAAATCCTTAGAAAAATGCCAAAGAAATGTCATAATTTTAGGCCAAAAATAGGCCAAAATCCATAAAATTAACCAAAACCTTTCCAAAAATTTTGAAAATTTTATCCAACCTTCCTTACAACCCAGAAACAAACATATGTGGGTGGTGTGGCAAAATCATTAGGAAAAATAGCTAAAAAAATTCTGAACCGTGAAGAACACGTGAGAAAATCTGCCTAGAAAAAAATCACTTTGAGGTAGTATGTTCAAACCATTGTTCCCTACATTATTTTTCATTTTAAGTCTTAGGTACAAACTTAAAGTTGTTTAAAATATGTTATAGTATATATACACATCGGCCGTTTTCCCAGAAAGTCGTCGGACGTACAAGTTTCCGGCGACCAAAATACCATACTTAATCATTCCAAAAACTCAGAATCTGGGCAAAATCGGCTGCGAATTTTAAAACAGTTTCTGAATGAAAGTTGTAGATCTCGACGAGACGATCATCCCCTGAAAATTTCAGCCGCGCATGACGATAGAGCACAGTAACGCGCCGTCAAGGCGGCGTGTGCCGTCATGCGCGGCGTGTGTCATTCACGCGCCTCCACGATTTTGACTTTTTCGTTTGCCGAACGTTTCTGCACTAATCTTAGGCATTTCTGGAAAGTTTCATGATTTTTCGACTAATTGTTGAATTATTATGAATTTTTAAAGTCTTATTCAAAATTACCCGGACAAATTTTATACAAAAATAATCTTTAAGAATGTTCACCATGCATTTGGGTCACTAATCACTATAAATTACTTATATTATGTTTATAGGAATTTCCTTGGCAACCGAGTTCAAAATCGAGTCAATCCAGCAAAATATCGTAAGCTAGTAAGATGATGTGTACCACCGATTTCTTTCAAAATAGCCTTTTTTGGCATTTGGCCTGGAACTTATATTATATGTTTATTCATTACCATACTTTTCATATATGTGGTCATATTGTGCATCATAACAGTTCATTGATCATATTGTCTACATACCTTGTTACCATGTTTATCACTATTCTGTTCCTTCGAATGATTGAATGACTATTGGAGCCCTAGACAACAGATATATGTCTGGATATTGCGTCCACTGGACAACACGGCTTCGGCCCGAAAAGTGAGTCCAATGAACAACGGATGACAGTTCGGGTATATGGTTCATCTGAACAACGCGCACCGTATTACGGTCCGGAGAATGTTCACCGTGGCTCATAAATGAATGAATGTACACATCATATCTGAATATGTGGGAAAAAGTGCTACACCTAACTGTCGGGTGGGAGCCACCACTTTAGACCACAATATTCACCCTAATGTCCTAAATCGTTATTGTTCATTGATAATTCTTTAAATGTTGTGCTATTTCTTTATTACATTTCATGCCATATTGATGCATTGCATCATTGATAAGTACAAAATATAAGACATTGTTATTTTCTCACTAAGTCCTTAAAGACTTAACCTCGGTTTTCCTTATTATTTATTGTGAGTTCCAGATACAGGAGAACCGGAGGGAAATTAGTTACGTAAGTAAGTAATTATTAAATATTTACTATACAAAAGTAAATCCTAAAAATTTATATCTATATTTTTATGAATAGATTGTGGTACCAGATAAGGGATAAATTAATATGTCCCGAGTCGGGTCCCACAAGTCCCTGGCGTAACTAACAAATCAATCGGCGAAGATAAACGTGTAATGGAGCGCGGATTTCTCGGACACGCTTGCCCCAATAACGCCACGATCAGAGGAGATTGTGTTCCGGATATTCCATGAATTAACTACCGGGATCAGCCCTATAAATACACACTTGTGGTCTCATTATAAGAGGTTGGACTTTTGAGGCAATAAAAGACTCTGAAAAGAACATATCAAGTCAGTTCGGTCTTTTCCCATATTTTCTAATTTTCTCGTTTAAAAGTATGTTGTTCGTATTTCGTGTCAAAGTCCTATAACAAGTCTGTTGAGTTTTGGAAACCCGAGATTGTTGGGTTTTGGAAACCTGAATAATCTTGGTTTTGATGTTAACAAAACTTGTTATTGTGTTGCTAACATATTTCATCAAGTGTGCAGTTCATAGATCATAACTTAGAAGCTTGATGAATTACAAAGAAGTAGCTTGAAAATATCAAGCTGGACCAAGTCTGAAATGCTGGCAGAGCGGATTGTTTCGATCATATCTAATAGCTCGGATATCGAAATGGTATGCTTCCAAAGAGGTTGAACAGCCAACTCAAAATACTAAAAGTCATATTTCACAACAGATCGGCTAGTTCGAATGTTATCAAGGTAAAAGACGCCTGCAAGATCGAGCTGTACCGCGAAAAAACAGCAAGCTGTTTCAGCAAGCAACTGTCAGTCTATTGGCCATAACTCTTAGCTCGCTTATTGGAACGGAACGATTCAATATGGGTTGGAAAGCTAAGACAAATATCTACAAGTCCTCTTTGGAAGTCAAAGACTGAATCGGACGTTAAGATGGCCAAAAAGCTTTTGCAAGTCACGACATGTGTTGCTGCATCCAGCAAACAGACTGCAGGAGCATTGCCTCGTATTTCGAGCATATATCTCTCATACAAACTCAAAATCGAGCGGTTCTTGATTCCGTGAAAAGCTAAGAGAAAGAGCTACAACTTTCATGTAGATCACTTTTCCCAGAAATCAAAGAATCAAGAGCTACAAGCAATAGATCATAAGAGCAAGTTTATCAATCTGTTTTTGTATCAAGCTTGTCTTGCATCAGACTGAACCAGACCAGCTGAGCAGATCAGCTGAACCAGACCAGCTGAGCAGATCAGACTGAACCATACCAGCTGAGCAGACCAGCTAACCAGACCAGCAGACCAGACCAGTCCGGTCCGAAATACAAAGAGCCCAGAAACCAGAATATGACCGTTGCAAGCTCGGGAATGGTGCAGAACCTTCTCCAACGGGCATATGTGCCTAACGTATATATAATTACTTGGGGCTATATATACATGATTTGGAAGCTCAATAACAGCTGATTGAAGATCAATCTAAGCCTTGCAAAGTAAACCCACTTGGGATTCAATTGGGGAACTTCAAAGACAAAAGTTGCTAAATGAAGAGCACTCCCCAAACCTTTGGCACCACTTACCTTGCTATATCAGATCTAGTTAGAGATCATTTGTGCCATATATATTCACTCTATTCATTGTATATGAGAGCTTAATAGATGAGTGAATATCATTGTAACGGTTGATGATTTATCACAACCGATGAGAGGTCTTTGTATGTGAGACATTAAAGAACATACATAGTTGAGTTGCTAGGAGTTCTAGTTGGATGGGGAATTCCCAACTGGATCGGGTTTGTACAACGAGATTGTATAAATCAAAGTCTTCTAGTGGAATCCTTCCATGAGGTGGAAGAAGGGGAGACGTAGAAGGATTACACCACCTTCGAACTTCCATAAACAAATGCTTGTTTATTTACTTTAATTGCATATCTTTAAAATGTCTTTCAAATAGTTAATCGGTTTAGAGCGGGTTATGTCGAGTGTCTTCCGCTCGGTTTTGTAACCGAACTCGATATAATCTCTCGGTGCAATTATTTCAAGAACACGAGCCATTGAAGCTCAAGTTGGTTGAATTCGGGTGTGGAATGGCAACCCACCCCCGGATTCGATCCTGACAAATGGTATCAAAGCCAAGGTTGTTCTTTGAAAGCATTTTAACCGATTTTTGTAGCGGATATCTTTTAAAATCATTTTCAAAATTTTCTCATGAGCATGAAATATTTTCACAGCATATTTTTTCGAAATTTGGTGTATGAAAATTTTTAGCATAAAAATCAATTTCATTGCATTCATTTTGCACGAAAATATTTTTAAAATCTATTTTAAATGTTCAAATTCTCGTTCAAATTGTTCTAAACTCATTTTAAGTTTAAAATTTTTATTTTGATATTTCATCTAACAATTTTCGAAGCATTTTAGTTTTTCTGGCAGCTTGCAGCGACTTTGGGAAAATTGGCATAACTTCTTGCTCAGATGTCCAAATGAGAAACGGTTTTTGCGTTGCAAACTAGACTCATAGAGGATCGCAACGGTATAGGTCTTGCAGCATAATTCGTCACTAGGAAAAGCAGTTTATTCTGCAAAATTGACTCATGTGCTGCCACCGCTGAAAGATGAAATGGACATTGTTGAGTTTTGTCAATAAATTCAAATTTGTTGCCAAGTATGCTTCATCCATCATCAAAAGAGGTTATTTTTGTTCACAAATTAATGTGCATTGTATTTTTTTTAATTTGTTTTAGCCTACCCCATTTGCCCCTCATTTGCTCAAATTTTCAAACATTTTAAAATTAAGGGGGAGAGTTTAATCTCAATCCTTGAGGGGTAGTAAATTTTATTTGTCTTCCTTTTTTATTCACACAAAAAGGGGGAGAAATATGTTGTTTAAAAAATATAATTTTTCTTGTTATGCAACATTGTGCTTTAATGTTCATATTTTTATTCAAGTTTTGTGATCATCAAAAAGGGGGAGATTGTTGGGTTTTGGAAACCCGAGATTGTTGGGTTTTGGAAACCCGAATAATCTTGGTTTTGTTGTTAACAAAACTTGTTATTGTGTTGCTAACATATTTCATCAAGTGTGAAGTTCATAGATCATAACTTAGAAGCTTGATGAATTACAAAGAAGTAGCTTGAAAATATCAAGCTGGACCAAGTCTGAAATGCTGGCAGAGCGGATTGTTTCGATCATATCTAATAGCTCGGTTATCGAAATGGCGTGCTTCCAAAGAGGTTGAACAGCCAACCCAAAATACTAAAAGTCATATTTCACAACAGATCTGCTAGTTCGAATGGTATCAAGGTGAAAAGATGCCTGCAAGATGGAGCTGTACCGCAAAGAAACAGATTGCTGTTTCAGCAAGCAACTGTCAGTCTGTTGGCCATAACACTTAGCTCGCTTATCGGAACGAAACGATACAGTATGGGTTGGAAAGATAAGACAAATATCTACAAGTCATCTTTGGAGGTCAAAGACTGAATCGGACGTTAAGATGGCCAAAAAGCTTCTGTCAGTCAAGCCATGTGCTGCTGCATCCAGCAAACAGACAGCAGGAGCATTGCCTCGTATTTCGAGCATAAACCTCTCATACAAACTCAAAATCGAGCGGTTCTTGATTCCGTGGAAAGCTAAGAGAAAGTGCTACAACTTTCATGTAGATCACTTTGCCCAGAAATCAAAGAATCAAGAGCTACAAGCAACAGATCAGAAGAGCAAGTTTATCAATCTGTTTTTGTATCAAGCTTGTCTTGCATCAGACTGAACCAGACCAGCTGAGCAGATCAGACTGAACCAGACCAGCTGAGCAGATCAGAATGAACCATACCAGCTGAGCAGACCAACTAATCAGACCAGCAGACCAGACCAGTCCGGTCCGAAATACAAAGAGCCCATAAACCAGAATATGACCGTTGCAAGCTCGGGAATGGTGCAGAACCTTCTCCAACGGGCATATTCTTGTGTCTAACGTATATATCATTACTTGGGGCTATATATACATGATTTGGAAGCTCAATAACAGCTGATTGAAGATCAATCCAAGCCTTGCAAAGCAAACCCACTTGGGATTCAATTGGGGAACTTCAAAGACAAAAGTTGCTAAATGAAGAGCACTCCCCAAACCTTTGGCACCACTTACCTTGATATATCAGATCTAGTTAGAGATCATTTGTGCATATATATTCACTCTATTCATTGTATATGAGAGCTTAATAGATGAGTGAGTATCATTGTAACGATTGATGATTTATCACAACCGATGAGAGGTCTTTGTATGTGAGAATTAAAGAACATAAATAGTTGAGTTGCTAGGAGTTCTAGTTGGATGGGAAATTCCCAACTGGATCGGGTTTGTACAACGGGATTGTATAAATCAAAGTCTTCTAGTGGAATCCTTCCATGAGGTGGAAGAAGGGGAGACGTAGAAGGATTACACCACCTTCGAACTTCCATAAACAAATGCTTGTTTATTTACTTTAATTGCATATCTTTAAAATATCTTTCAAATAGTTAATCGGTTTAGAGCGGGTTATGTCGAGTGTCTTCCGCTCGGTTTTGTAACCGAACTCGATATAATCTCTCGGTGCAATTATTTCAAGAACACGAGCTATTGAAGCTCAAGTTGGTTGAACTCGGGTGTGGAATGACAACCCACCCCCGGATTCGATCTTGACAAAGTCCATTTTTATATGAAGAATTTATACTGGACAAGGTCCCGTTGTTTTCCTTCGATTTGGAGGTTTTTCACGTAAAATTTTGGTGTCTTTCTTTTATTTTCTGCAAACACTTAAGTCTATCGAACATGGAAAAATCGAATTACATTATTGACGCCGTATGTGAGAATTTTTTCGAGCAAAGACGTTGAAGAAAACAAGTATTGTTTTGCGCAGATCAAAGGAAAGAAATATGGTTAGAAGTAAAGGCCGTGGAGGTTCAAGGGGGAACAGCCAAACCCCGCTTCATATTCACCCCGGTGCTCGAAGGAGAAGAAAATGATGGTGAGTCATCTCAAAACGTTCCTCAGGCTTTTTCCTACTAGTGGAATACCTATGGAACAGTTAAGTGAAGTAATTGCAAGAACTGTGGGGGAAGTGATGAAGCAATTTATGACCCCGCCCCAACCAGAGAGAACCACTGAAGATGGAGAAGGTTTGGCTTCTTCAAAGGGGCTGAAAGAGGAAACGAAGGAGGTTAAGGATCTCTCCAGTAGGATGTGCGAGGAAGGTGATAAAGCTTTACACCATTAGATGGAGGATCTAAAAAGATGAGTTGCAACAGATGCGCAACAAGATGGAGGGGCGCATATATCCAGTACAGAGGAGCACGCCATTTGCTCCTCAAGTTGTTGACGATCCCCAACCATCTAATTTCCGAACTTTGAATATAGGGTGGTAGCGCAGGTCCCTAAGAGTATTTATCCCGATTTGAGAATGCTTCGCTCCTTCACCAACTTACAGATGGAGTGAAGTGTCGAGTTTTCCTGACTACCCTAGCTGGGGCCACTCAGTCTTGGTTTAACAAACTGCCATCTGGTATCATAGATTCATTCCCGAAATTTAGCTCGTTATTCTTACACCAGTTCGCGAGCAGCAGAAGTTGCAAAAGAACAGCCCTCAATCTGTTCTGACTCAAGCAAGTAAAAAAGGAGTCTCTTCGAGACTTCTAAAAAGATTCAATCAAGAATGCCTCGACGTCCTTCATTTTACCTCAGAGATATTCATCAGCGCCTTTACTCAAGGGCTACGAGAAGGAGATCTTTTCAGATCTTTAGCTAAAAACCCACCTTCTAATTATGTCAAGCTGCTTGGAAGAGCTTCTAACTATATCAACTTAGAAGAAGTCCAAAAAAAGAAGCAGATGAAAGATGTGAAACCAGGAAATGAGCCAAATCGGAGGGATAAACAATTGGAACAGCCGAAAAGGAGTTTCGATCAATACCTCTCGATGAGACCTCCTCGGGGAGTAGCTATGAATCAAAGGGGGCCGAAGAGAGGTCGAGGTGGACATTTATGAGGAGGATAATTCCGAGGAGGATATTTTTGAGGAAGAGGAGCGGGTATACTAGGGGGAAGGCAAGAACCCCGTGATGGACCAATTGGCAATAATCCTCCTCTTCGGAATAATGCTAATCCGGGAAGGGGAGCACTTAAGCTAGTATTGTGGGCAGTCCGAGGACAAAGGCAAGAGGAGGATGAGAACCAAGCTGTTGGGGAGGTGGACCCAAACAATGTTCCTAAACGAAGAACTATACATATGATTTCTGGGTGAGTATCAGGCGGAGAGTCTAACCGAGCAAGAAAAAGTTATGCTCGGAAGCTGCAAGTGATTTCAATCGACCTGGATAACACGCCAGAAGGGCCCTCCATTGCTTTCGGGCCTGAAGATATGCGAGAAATTCATTTCCCCCATGATGATGCACTGATTATTTCTGCCACGGTAGCCAATTGCAACGTGCAGAGGATCTTTGTAGATACATAAAGTTCGGCCGATGTGCTTTTTCTAAGCATGTCGACCCAGATGGAGTTGGGGAGCATAACCATACAGAGGGTGAACGCCTCTCTTCATGGATTTGCCGGAGAGATTGTAAGCCCAGTGGTGCAAGTTTCTTTACTAGTTACGTTGGGTGAAGAACCGAGGACAAAGACCAAGATGATCAACTTTCTCATAGTGGATGCTCTGTAAGGACCCCAAGCTCTTAACCCTTGATTAGTGTATTAATCATTATGTGTGGCACATGCTTTCAAGAAAAAAAATCAATCGGGAACTCAGATGTTACTTTACCATTGAATGACAATTACAAAATTTCTTTAATATTCAACGTTATAAGATCATCTCTACCAACAAATAGACTCATAGGTTTCGCCCATTACCATCCCCATTACACCACTTTTTACATTGTGGACTTTTATAAAAATTTGGGCAGAGTCTCCCCATAAATTGAGCTATCCCGAAACAAAAGCACATCACATAACATAATTCCCGGCCAGGGAAAACACAATACTCAACAGAATATAGCAACACTAAGTAAATTCCCAGCCAGGGAAGACACCACACATAAGACAACAAAAGTGGGTTTCAACACCCACATAATACACCAATGACTCTCATATCATTAGCAATTCAACCCTTAATTGCATGCAACATAGAATGAAAGAGAGAAAGGCTCATGCCTTTATATACAACCCATATACAAGTATAACCGTGCTCACATGCGAGCATCATGAATGTGTATAAAATCCTCAGGTGTATATAAGTACACTATACGATACCGTGCTCCATCAAGCCCTGGTACCACGATCCTGGGAGTACATCCAATCAACAGCTCGAGCTCAGCTCCAAAGCCATCGATGTACCTGTTCACCTGCCCCAACAGAGACAGCCCCCAACGGGGTGAGCATACCAATACACAAAATCCCATAATCACTATAATGAAATTCATAATTTACAACAAAAGTAAATACTAATGAATTTTAAATGATACTCATTGGATGTCAACGTCCTCATCCGGGATTCCGTGTACTGTCCCTGTTCTCACAATCATCAAACTCATCAAATCTCAAAAATCAGTAAATCAACACATTGATTTAACTCATCGCATGCCTAATTCTCGAATATCAATATATAGTGATTCCAAATTCATTATACAGGCAAATATGGATATCTCAATATCAAATACTGATTTCTCAACCTCGCTATCAATCACAGATAGCTCAAATGCCTAGCATTTATTTTACCAATTCTCCATTATACTTAGACATCTCACATGTCTTATAATGAATACATGATTCATCGATCATTCTCAGGCATCTCAATGCCCTACAATGGTCATATACATCCAGTACCCCATATACCTTATGAGGTTATACAACTCTAATATCACGCACGCTTGTGGCGGCGATATCAAGATTAGGTCGTTCCATAGCTATATCAACACACATATATATATATAACCATACGCATAACCATCTAATGCAATCGAAATACGTTATGCATTTCACAAATGCTCTCATATAAAGTAATGCTCGTACGTCGCACGTACCTTAAATCTCCGAAGTCCGAGCCAAACCTTGCTCGAGTTCCATGCCCGAGGAATGATGTGCTAACACGATAAATAATTCACAATTATTTACGAACATGCAACCCATGCTCAAGCACACCCATAACCCTTATACAAAAATATTGCCAACACACGACAATTAACCATTTAAAGACCCGGGGCAGGGCACATGCATGGAGGGAAAACGAATGAGACATTATCGAAAATTGTTCAAGAACACCCTTCAATTTTTGAACCCTAACATCACAATTCGAACCCAAACTAAGCACCATAATACATCTAAAACATGTAATAATCGATCAATATCAAGAATCATCACCCCCTGCCAAAACCCCCAAAATTCGAACACAACCTCACGCACACAGCGAGAAATTCGAACCAAAACAACCCAAAAATAGCAGGGAAATACAGGAGAAGAACGAAAATGGGGTAAGGAAGGTTACCCAATCGAAAATCGGAAGGAAATCGCTCAAAATCGGAAGAACCCTAGAATTTGGACCTCTGCGCTATTCTGGAAAATTCGAACGCAAATCGCGACGAAACTTCGAATTCTTGGTGTGGAAAGCTGCGCCTGGACGAGACGAAGCTAGCGGCGGTCCGGACGCGCCGGATGGTGGCCGGACGGCGGCGGGCGCGGCGCTTTTACGCGCGGGGGTTGGGGAAAATCGGGAAGCAGACGGGGGAAAGAGAGAGAGACGGGCAAGGCTTAAAATGGCTTTTAAAAATTAAAATCTCGGGTTCAACTGGTATTTATAGCAAAAATACCCCGAAATACTAATAGCCCCACAAATACATCATGATTCATTAAAAATCATCTGTTTTCAAACGCTCTCTCTCTAACCTCAAAACCCCCTACCGATGCCCACACAAAGCACCCCAGATCCCGAGTCACACTAAAAACCCAACTCATAGGTTTTTCACCCAAATAGACGAGCCCGGACGGCCCAACACCGCGATTAAACTCCAAATCGCCACGTAAAACAACTTTAGGGGTCATTAATACTCCGGGATTAACATCTATAATCCCTGGTCATCACAATATCCTCCACTAAAAGAATTTCGTCCTCGAAATTAGCACCGGTGTAACATGTAACACCCAGGCTACACAACAACATGAAGCCATAACCTCGATTCTTGACTATATCAGAATCGTATTAATAAACGCGATGGTACCTACCTCGCACCAAACTCTGGAATGAAAAAAACCTTCCAGTCCACCAAAAACGAAAGAGCGTCGGCACAACATAACGCTAACAATCCAAAAGCAGTTAGTCAACTGAAACTGCAAGGATTCGAATCGCTCCCGATTCCATCGTAGATATCATTCAATGACGTCTCTACCAGGACTCACGATGTCTAACATACATCGTTACGAGGGAAACACTAGTATACCACGGTGTACACATACCAAACCTGGTTTCCACTTTCAAACCTCCTCCATCGTAGGAGCAGTCGTATCATTGCAACTCAATTTGGGCAACTCACGGCCACAGATTCATATAAAAGACATCTCACAAGATGTTCACATCCGGATGTTCCAAGAACCACATCCTGATCATAAATAAACAATCGAGACTCCACAGAGTTTCAAATTCTGAAAGGACATGCAATAAACCTATTGCATCCTCAACGCTTGTGTCGACAGCGACACCCAACCAATCCGAATTCCTGCCATCCCTTGATAATCCTAGGATTTAACAATCCAAACTTGGGAAGGCTATCGCATAACTCGAAGGGAAACACCAACAAGGAAATACCTTAACCCACACAAGATAATCCCTCCTCAAAGGGAGTCAACTAATTTCACGATTATTCCTCATAATTATCATGCTATGGAGATTCCCAATCTCAAGGTGTTCCATATCTCTCATTAGAGATTTAACCATCCAAAAAAATAGCATAACTCTATGCTTGACAAAAGGAAATCAATAACTGTCATCCGTATACTCATCGGTATACCTGTCTAAGCACGGACACCACATGCATACTCAATGCACTCGGCTCGGGTATCTACAACATACCCCTAAGCCCCAAACACAATCGTCAATCCTGAGTTATTTCCTACCCAGTGGAGAATGATAATCGACGATTAACAACACACGGTGTGATTCCCAAAATCAACACCACATGCACCAACTTACCGAATCTTTCAAAGATTTCCAAATAGGTATAATACTACCTCCTTCCCCACAAGGGAAGTGCCATCGAACTCGAGATCCACTAGTCTCGAACCACCGTTCGGAAAAACTGGATACAATAACACCCATTGCATCCCAAATACACGGATTTCCCAGATCGAGTCAACAACGACTTGACGACTCTCTTGTTGGTACTTCAACATCATGAGTTGTCCCAGACAAGTCTCACCAAGATTAAACATAAACGTATATATGTTTCAGTGAGGCATTCACAACCTCAACCTCAAATGACGTGGTGACTACTAGAGTCCACCACAATCCACATCGTATCACCTTACGATTTGCCAAACTTGGTTCCAACGAGCAGTATAACTGCTCTAGCAAGCCCATCATGGTGCTGCACACACGCGGCAGACAAACTAATCTCTACCTCTTTAGGTTTACCTCAAACCTACCAACAAGACGAACGTTTCCGCACGGCATACCATACCGTGGGAAGAAAAAAAAAATAGAGTAGTGGATCTGTACCCAACGTTCCTCTAATGCCGATACACCCTGGACGCTCCAGTGTCCCTATGTACTTAACGTAACCTGATCCTAATCCTTTAGGACCCATATTACACCCTCAAGGGTGGTGTGACCATGTCTACCACATGTCATATCGACAGAAGGCGAATAATTTCCTCCATAATTACTCATGTCGTCAAGTCACATGGCCAAAAAGCCATTCCAACGAGCATACCTCAAGGGTATCACCACTCGTAATATGATCACCTCAAACATATGCTGCGGTACAATCACATGTACAGCGCATCCATCCATTTCTCAAGCAACCCGCTCGGTATAAGGGTCACGTCGTCCGATGACGTAGACACCACCTTGTACTCGCACCCAAGGCATACCACTGAATAAGTATACTCAACGTTGTTCATCGTAACGATGATGCATGTCTAATAAGACATCTCCTACACCATCGTCATCGTCATCCCGTGACGATACATGCCCACTCATGGCATCTAAGGCGTCGTCAACTAGTGACGATACATGTCAACAATGACATCTAAACAACCTAGTCAACTCGTGACGGTCCATGTACATCAACGTATGCCATCCACCATTATGCTAATAAAATAGCAATATCCCATACTTTATCGCTAACAAGATAGCGGCATACCTGTCTCCGTCTCTCGATAATAGTGCGTAATCAGCACTCATCGCTCGAGGGCGGCATAATCCTGTGCTGAGTACATAGTGGCACAATCCATCGCTATAGAATCGACGGCATGATACCTCGTCATATAAAAAGTGGCATGAAACCTCGCTATACACTTGAGCATGAATCACCGTCCACATAATAGCGGAACGAGGCATCGCTATCAACATATCTGGCGGCACGAATCATCGCCAATCCTCATAGAAGAATGAGTCATCATCATTGACACAGCGGAATGAACCATCGCTATCATCCGTGTCATCATAAAGAAATGAATCATCATCATCGACACAGTGGAATACATCACCGCTATCATCCGTGTCCGGCGGTATAGATCATCGCCTATCATCATAAAGAGATGAATCATCCTCATAACAAGCGGTACCATAACTCTCCGCTTCATTACTACATAATCTCATAATGAGCGGTACAATCCTCCCCGCTTTATTACTACATAATCTCATAATGAGCGGTACGATCCTCCCCGCTTCATTACTACATAATCTCATAATGAGCGGTACGATCCTCCCCGCTTCATTACTACATAATCTCATAATGAGCGGTACAATCCTCCCCGCTTCATTACTACGTAATCTCATAATGAGCGGTACAATCCTCCCCGCTTCATTACTACGTAATCTCATAATGAGCGGTACAATCCTCCCCGCTTCATTACTACGTAATCTCATAATGAGGGTACAATCCTCCCCGCTTCATTACTACGTAATCTCATAATGAGCGGTACAATCCTCCCCGCTTCATTACTACGTAATCTCATTATGAGCGGTACAATCCTCCCCGCTTCATTACTACCTAATCTCATTATGAGCGGTACAATCCTCCCCGCTTCATTACTACGTAATCTCATAATGAGCGGTACAATCCTCCCCGCTTCATTACTACATAATCTCATAATGAGCGGTACAATCCTCCCCGCTTCATTACTACATAATCTCATAATGAGCGGTACAATCCTCCCCGCTTCATTACTACATAAAAAGCATAAGCATTAAAACCTACACTGTGATCTCTCTTGACTCGTGGAATACACCTCTTTATTCCACATTACCATATGCAACAACAATGCATAATAACATGTATCATAATCTTAATGCATCACCTTGCATTCATCATGTGTCAAATAGACAAACATAAAGTACATGTTACCATTGGGATGCCCGTACATATGTAAAATCATCATTCCTTTCATACTCCATATTTCCTGTAACCTGCAACCATCATGGTTAGCAACAATAGCCATATACGCTATGCATCAACCATGCAATACATATATGCAACCACTTGCATGTCAATACGTATACCAAGACATGTTACCTCGGAAATATCATTTTTTCTGATTTTCTTAAAAACAAGATTCCTTGGCACATAACATACGGAGTGCCAGACATTACCATTAATGCTATCCTATCGCGTTTCACACGATTCCTGCAACCATAACGGTTAGCAACACCACTTTTCATATCATAAAAGCACATAAACATCTAGTTGTGTCATTCAACATTAATGCTATCATGCATAATTATGTGCTATCAACAACTTCCTAGGCCCTTAACAGCCCCAATGAACAACCACTGCTCTGATACCACTAATGTAAGGACCCCAAGCCCTTAACCCTTGATTAGTGTATTAATCATTATGTGTGGCACATGCTTTCAATAGAAAAAATCAATCGGGAACTCAGATGATACTTTACCATTGAATGACAATTACAAAATTTCTTTAATATTCAACATTATAAGATCATCTCTACCAACAAATAGACTCATAGGTTTCGCTCATTACCATCCCCATTACACCACTTTTTACATTGTGGACTTTTATAAAAATTTGGGCAGAGTCTCCCCATAAATTGAGCTATCCCGAAACAAAAGCACATCACATAACATAATTCTCGGCAAGGAAAACACAATACTCAACAGAATATAGCAACACTAAGTAAATTCCCAGCCAGGGAAGACACCACACATAAGACAACAAAAGTGGGTTTCAACACCCACATAATACACCAATGACTCTCATATCATTAGCAATTCAACCCTTAATTGCATGCAACATAGAATGAAAGAGAGAAAGGCTCATGCCTTTATATACAACCCATATACAAGTATAACCGTGCTCACATGCGAGCATCATGAATGTGTATAAAATCCTCAGGTGTATATAAGTACACTATACGATACCGTGCTCCATCAAGCCCTGGTACCACGATCCTGGGAGTACATCCAATCAACAGCTCGAGCTCAGCTCCAAAGCCATCGATGTACCTGTTCACCTGCCCCAACAGAGACAGCCCCCAACGGGGTGAGCATACCAATACACAAAATCCCATAATCACTATAATGAAATTCATAATTTACAACAAAAGTAAATACTAATGAATTTTAAATGATACTCCCTGGATGTCAACGTCCTCATCCGGGATTCCGTGTACTGTCCCTGTTCTCACAATCATCAAACTCATCAAATCTCAAAAATCAGTAAATCAACACATTGATTTAACTCATCGCATGCCTAATTCTCGAATATCAATATATAGTGATTCCAAATTCATTATACAGGCAAATATGGATATCTCAATATCGAATACTGATTTCTCAACCTCGCTATCAATCACAGATAGCTCAAATGCCTAGCATTTATTTTACCAATTCTCCATTATACTTAGACATCTCACATGTCTTATAATGAATACATGATTCCTCGATCATTCTCAGGCATCTCAATGCCCTACAATGGTCATATACATCCAGTACCCCATATACCTTATGAGGTTATACAACTCTAATATCACGCACGCTTGTGGCGGCGATATCAAGATTAGGTCGTTCCATAGCTATATCAACACACACACACACACACACACACACACACACACACACATATATATATATAACCATACGCACAAACATTTTTTTGCAATCGAAATACGTTATGCATTTCACAAATGCTCTCATATAAAGTAATGCTCGTACGTCGCACGTACCTTAAATCTCCGAAGTCCGAGCCAAACCTTGCTCGAGTTCCATGCCCCGAGGAATGATGTGCTAACACGATAAATAATTCACAATTATTTACGAACATGCAACCCATGCTCAAGCACACCCATAACCCTTATACAAAAATATTGCCAACACACGACAATTAACCATTTAAAAGACCTACGGCATGGCACATGCAGGGAGGGAAAACGAATGAGACATTATCGAAAATTGTTCAAGAACACCCTTCAATTTTCGAACCCTAACATCACAATTCGAACCCAAACTAAGCACCATAATACATCTAAAACATGTAAGAATCGATCAATATCAAGAATCATCACCCCCTGCCAAAACCCCCAAAATTCGAACACAACCTCACGCACACAGCGAGAAATTCGAACCAAAACAACCCAAAAATAGCAGGGAAATACAGGAGAAGAACGAAAATGGGGTAAGGAAGGTTACCCAATCGAAAATCGGAAGGAAATCGCTCAAAATCGGAAGAACCCTAGAATTTGGACCTCTGCGCTATTCTGGAAAATCCGAACGCAAATCGCGACGAAACTTCGAATTCTTGGTGTGGAAAGCTGCGCCTAGACGAGACAAAGCTAGCGGCGGTCCGGACGCGCCGGATGGTGGCCGGACGGCGGCGGGCGCGACGCTTTTACGCGCGGGGGTTGGGGAAAATCGGGAAGCAGACGGGGGAAAGAGAGAGAGACAGGCAAGGCTTAAAATGGCTTTTAAAAATTAAAATCTCAGGTTCAACTGGTATTTATAGCAAAAATACCCCGAAATACTAATAGCCCCACAAATACATCATGATTCATTAAAAATCATCTGTTTTCAAAAACTCTCTCTCTAACCTCAAAACCCCCTACCGGTGCCCACACAAAGCACCCCAGATCCCGAGTCACACTAAAAACCCAACTCATAGGTTTTTCACCCAAATAGACGAGCCCGGCAGGCCCAACACCGCGATTAAACTCCAAATCACCACGTAAAACAACTTTAGGGGTCATTAATACTCCGGGATTAACATCTATAATCCCTGGTCATCACATGCTCCCTCATATTACAACATAATTTTAGGCCAACCAGCCCTAGCTGCTTTTCATGTAATGACGTCCACTTATCACCTAACAATGAAATTTCCAGTAGGTGAGGAAGTTGGGCAAGTAAGAGGAAATCAAAGTTCCTCGAGAAAGTGTTATGTGCAAGAGTTGAGGCTGGAGAAAGAACAGAAGAAAGGGGTTGATGAACGAGGAGACAATAATAAGAGGAGGCGAGAAAAGATGGATGAGATTGAAGAACGAGTAGTTCCCGCGGAGGAATTTCTCACAATAGAGCTGGGTCACCCGACTAGCACCACCAGAGTGGGTTTCCAGTTAGATCCAGAGTTACGGAGAAGAGTGATTGACTGCAGAATGTAGACGTGTTTGCTTGGAGTACTGATGACCTGGTCAGGGTAAAACCAGAAATTGCCGAACACCACCTTATTGTTGATCCTAATGCTCGGGCAATCAAGCAGAAGAGGAGGCATTTTGGGCCCGAGAAGGATGCAATTATTGCTAAGAAAGTGGAAAAACTGTTGAGAGCAGGCCACGTGAGGGAAATCAGTTTTTATGATTGCATATGTGTATGATGAATACTTGGTGCACATCCCATGAGTCATGGTTATATTCGAGTGATGATTTTAATGCTTTGCCGCTGTCACTTGAAGCGATGATAGAATACTTGCCGCTGTCATATCATAGCGAGGAAAGAATATTTGCCGTCAAATGTTGAAGCGAGGGTATTGCCGCATGTAGCATTTGATCGAGGTTATTCAATGCCATTGATATGTCGAAGCGAGGGGTATTAGTGCCGCTTTCATGACAAGCGAGGTGCATTAAAATACACTGCTATAACAGACTAGGGATTGGTGATTGGTGATAATGAAATGGTTATATGTCATGACATTTGTGGAACCATAATATAATCTATTGATTATAATCATGAGTTATGGTACAGGGAAAACCAAAAGGGAGCGTTTAAAATGCATTGGAATAGAAGAAGTGTTTTGTAATTACGGTTTATGCATTTACTCCTTATAATCATATTATGTTGAATATGGATTATTATATGCTCATGATTTGGGGGTTGTCCTTGTAGGTACATTTTGGCATAAAGGGGCTAAGAACGGGTTGATGCGGTGAGCTTGTGAGGAGTGCTTTTGGTATAGAAGACGAGATTATTTTGTATAGTTTCTACTCTAGGAGTAGTGTAAATCTATAGAATTAACATTCTTTTTTTGCTGGGAATGTAACTAATCCATTTTGGAAGCAATTATTTTGGCATGTAATCCTTAAAGCTCAAGGCCTCAACACAAATTTTTATACTCTGATTATGCAAGTTAGCTCTATTTATGCCTTTAATCCGCACTTAGGGTACCAGGGTTCTTACATTAGTGGTATCAGAGCAGTGGTTAGAGAACCCGAGAATGAGTGAAGGGTAGCCTTAGCAACAAGTTGGCTAGGTGTTTGTTTATGAGCATGTTTATGCATCTGGTGCATATTGGTGTATATATTTGTTATACTAACATGATTATTGTTGCTTATGTTATCTAACGGTGTAATACGTGAATTATTTTGGTATTGTTGTTAACCCTGTATTACAGCATGGCGGCCATAAATTTGGGGAACCTCAATGAGGAGGTGGTCGATGTAGGAAGTGTAAATGCTAGTATTGCTCAGACGAATCCTCTACCGCCACCGACTGTGGGCGTGGAACCGATATCACAGTTGTTATTACATGGGGAGCTGAGTCAGACACAATTCTTGAACTTCCATCCGCCCTGTTTTGAGGGAACAGAGACTGGGGAAGAAGCGGAAGAATGGTTAGAAAGGATAGAGCAGATCTTCGTATCGGCACCCTGTGCCAAGACTGCTTGGCTGAGATTAATGGAATTTAACTGGCTAAGAAGTCCTCCATGTGGTGGAAGACAATTGTGATGGAGTTGAGAGCTCAAGGGGTACTGATTGATTGAGCTTGTTCAGAACCCGGTCTCTGAACCGATATTTCTCAGCAGCTGCCAGACAGATGAAAGAGGACGAGTTCACCAACTTGAAACAGGGCAACATGACTGTCTCGGACTATGCCATGCATTACTCATCACTGTTGAGGTATGTCCCTCACGTTGCTACCAATGGACATGCCAAGATGAGGCATTTTCTGAAAGGTCTGAGATCGGAGTTGTTTGGCCGGGTCATCTCCAACAACCCCAATTCCTTTGATGATGCTCTCACTAGAGTGGAATTAGCAGAGATCGGAGTTGGTGCTTATGCTGATGTTGTACCCCCACAAGTTCCATCACAAAGACCGGCATTTGATAGCTTGAGGCCACGAGGGGAGTCGTTTAAGCCTCGTGGAGCTTCTTCATTTTCTCGATTTAGTGGGAAGAAGTCTTACAACCGGAAGCAGGAGAGTCGGAAGAACAATGTACCGACCAACCGGGGACCCATGCAAGCGAATAGAACGGGGGAAACAAGATGTGATAATTGTGGAGGACCGCACTTATCAAGCAACTGCCCAGCTTGTTACAGTTGTGGCAAGATGGACCATATTTCTCGGTATTGTCCCAACCGGGGAGGACAGTTAGATTTCAGGATGAATATGCTGAGATTTTATGATAGGACAGTGCATCAGAGGTAGCAGATTATGCCTCGACAACGGGAGGTCAGACAGTGGGACCGTCATAGGGGCAAGTGTATGCACTGACTAGAGAGCAGGACGAGGCAGCCCAGAGGAGGTGATTACTGGTACGTGTCATTTACTTACGTACCCTGCTTTTATTTTGATAGATACAGGTGCCTCCCACTCTTTTGTATCTGCTGATTTTGTGGAGAGACATCATGTGTGCACGTCTTCGTTACCCACGCCTCTTATGGTCTCGACACCCACTGGAAGGAATGTTATTGCTGATCGGTTTCTTACTGACTGCCTCATTTATTTTGAAGGCAATGAATTGAAGACGAATTTGATTGTTCTGGGTATGTCATATTTTGATTGCATTGTGGGCATTGACATACTGAACATATATCAGGCAGTGGTAGATTGCAGGCAGAGGACGGTTTGGTTCCGATCTGATATGGGGATTCAGTGGACTTTCTATGGAAACGGTTCTTGTGCGAAGATTCAGTTTATATCGGCTGTCAAAATGTCACGGTTATTGGAACGTGGACATATGGGTTATCTTATCTATGCCGTGGACATCGCGGAAAAGAATAAGGAATTGAGGATTGAGGATGTACCCGTGGTGTCAGAGTTTGCCGATGTGTTTCCGGAGGAAATTCCAGGGTTCCCGCCGACTAGAGAGGTCGAGTTTGGGATTGAATTGTTACCGGGAACATCCGTTATTTCTCGTGCCCCTTATAGGATAGCACCGGCAGAGTTAAGGGAATTGAAGGAGCAGTTATAGGAACTCCTTGACAAGGGATATATACACCCAAGCGTATCGCCTTGGGGCACGCCAGTTCTATTCATTAAGAAGAAAGATGGTTTGATGCGGTTGTGCATCGATTACCGGCAACTGTATAAGGCAACAATGAAGAATAAGTATCCTCTCCCAAGGATTGATGACTTATTTGATCAGTTGTAGGGTACAAAGATGTATAACAATATTGATTTGAGGTCAGGATACCATCAGATTCGGGTCAGAGAGGAGGATATTCATAAGACAACATTCCGGACTCGGTATGGACACTACGAGTTCTTGGTTATGCCGTTTGGTGTGACGAACGCCCCGACTGTCTTTATGAGTCTGACGAATCGGGCGTTCCAACCATATATTTACCAGTTCGACATAGTGTTCATTGACGACATACTTATCTATTCTCGGAGTGAGGAAGAGCACGTGAGACACTTGCGGACAGTGCTCCAGATCCTCAGAGACAATCAGTTGTTTGCCAAGCTCAGCAAGTGTGAATTCTAGTTGAACAGCGTGGTGTTTCTGGGACATGTCATTTCTTGTGATGGGATATCGGTGGATCCCAGGAAAGTAGAGGTGGTGATGGAATGGTCTGCACCTACTTCTATGCCCGAGATACGGAGTTTCCTTGGTTTAGCTGGTTATTACCGACGTTTTGTCGAGGGATTCTCAAAACTTGCTAAGCCTTTGACGCAGTTGACTCAAAAGGGAGTACCATTATATTGGTCTGAGGCTTGTGAGCAGAGCTTCCAAGAGTTGAAGCACTGGTTGATGATAACGCCTGTGTTAGTGATTCCTACGGAGAACCAGAGGTTTGTTCTATATACTGATGCATCACTACAGGGCTTGGATGTGTGCTGATGCAAGATAAGCATGTGGTAGCTTATGCATCAAGGCAGTTAAAGCAGCATTGCATCAAGGCAGTTAAAGCCGCATGAGACCAGATATCCAGTTCATGATTTGGAACTGGCGGCTATCATTTTTGCTTTGAAGATTTGGCGGCATTACTTGTATGGTACGTTGTTTACCATTTATACGGATCACAAGAGCCTGCAATTTCTATTCACTCAGGCGGAGCTGAATATGAGGCAGAGGAGATGGATGGACTTACTCAAGGACTATGATTGTGAAATAGAGTACCATCCTGGGAAGGCGAACTTGACAGCAGATGCCTTGAGTCGGAAGGTGAAGTGTACTGCTGAGGACGCCATGCATTTATCTGCCATGATGACTTCCCACTGTCATCTAGGCTATGACTTTGATGTACATACATCACCAGTAAGTGTATCAACCTTATTGGCAAAGCCGAATATTTATGAGAATGTCAGAAGAGCTCAGAAGTCAGATAATGAGATTCAGAGGTGGTTATCTTTGGTACTTATTGGACAGCCATCGAGGTTCAGAGTGGCTGAAGACGGTTTGTTGAGACTTGGTAACCGTTGGGTAGTTCCAAGTACGCCGGAGTTGCGTAGAGGGATCTTACAGCGAGCTCATAACAGCAGGCTTAGTATCCACCCAGGTGGGAGGAAGATGTATAGGGATCTATGTGATCAATTTTGATGGAAGAGGATGAAGCGTGATGTTATCACTTTTGTTAAGAAGTGTTTAATCTGTCAGCAGGTTAAGGCAGAGAGGCAGAGACCTGGTGGCGAGCTAAGGAGCTTGAAGATACCAGAATGGAAGTGGGAACACATATCCATGGACTTTGTGACCCACTTGCCGAGGACTGCTTCGAGGTTTGATGCGATTTGGGTGATCGTAAACAGGATGACAAAGGTGGCTCATTTTATTCCGTACAGTATGACATTCACATACTTGAGGATGGCTCAGTTGTATGTCCGATGTAGTGAGACTACACGGGATTCCAGTTTCCATTATATCTGACCGAGATCCGCGGTTTACATCTCACTTTTGGGGAGGCCTTCAGTCAGCTTTGGGTACTGATGTGAGATTGAGCACGTCATATCATCCCCAAACGGACGGTCAGACCGATCGTACTATGCAAACGCTCGAGGACATGCTACGGGCATGTGTGTTGGAGTTTGATACTTCGTGGCAGGATTCATTGGCCTTGGTAGAGTTCTCGTACAATAACAGCTATCAGACGAGCATTCAGATGGCTCCATTCGAGGCTCTATATGGTCGACGTTGCAGGTCACCATTGTACTGGGATGACTTGACTAACAAATCGGTCGGAGGACCGGAACTGATCTGGGAAATGGAAGAAAAGATAAAGGTGATCCGACAGAAAGTGAAAGTAGCTCAGGATAGGCAGGCAGCCTATGCAAATAAACGGCGGCGACCGTTGGAAGTCCAATTGGGAGATAAGGTATTTTTGAAGATGTCACCATTCAGAGGTGTTGTGCGGTTTGGTATGAGCGGGAAATTGTCTCCGAGATATGTTGGATCATTTGAGATCTTACAGCACATCGGTACTTTGGCTTACCGTCTAGCTTTGCCACTGTCATTGTCTGGCATTCATGACGTGTTCCATGTGTCCATGTTGCGGAAATATGAGCCGGATCCGTCACATGTGTTGCAGCCTTCTGAGGTGCAGTTAGATTCTGATGTGTCTTACGTGGAACGGCCAGTCAAGATTCTGGATAGAGCTGATCGAAGACTTCGGAACAAAGTGATACCGATGGTCAAGGTTCAGTGGGATCGTAGGGGTGTCGAGGAGACCACGTGGGAGACGGAGCGGCATATGGTGCATCACTACCCGAAACTATTTCTGGTATGTGATCTATGTTTAGTTTCGGATTGGTAAGTGCATGCGATTTCGAGGACGAAATCTTATAAGTAGGGGAGTATTGTGATATCCCCGAAATAATTATATGCATTTGGGCAATAATTATGTTTATGTGATATTTATGGTGTTAATTAATTTAGTGTTGGAATTAATTAATATGGTGAAATGCTTAGTCATGCGGTGGACGTGACCTGGTAATGCATTCCAGGGTGCATGAGATGCATGTTGGGAAATTGAGTTACGGCATGGTTTATTTGGGGTGGGTGTTAATTATGTTGGTAAAGCATGTTTAATTGAGTTTTATTGCATTTTTGGAAAATGCTTTTAAAATATCATGTTGTGATATTTTATACGTCATGCTAAATACCGGGACATGTTTAATTAACCCCTATACCCACTACCCTTCTTTTCACTCTCCAATCACTCCTCCCATCACTCTTTATCAAACATCACTCCCAAACCCTTTCCCAAACCCACCATTCACGTTTTTTAGCAAGGAGAAGAATGGGAGAACTTTTCAAAACTTGATTTCTTGCTAGCATTTGGAGCAAAGTGGTAAGGGATCCTTCTTTTTGAAGTTTGGTTGTGTTTGGTTGAGTTTTGGGTTTGTATTTTGGAAAATAAAATGGGTGTGTTTGGAATATGATTTTTGATGTGGTTTATGTTGGTTTTATGGGGATTTTGTTGAATGTGAGTAGTATTGTAATTGTTGATGTTTATATTGGTGGTTTTTGAAGTTTTGATGTTAATGGTAATATTGGTGGTTTTTGAAGTTTTGATGTTAATGGTGGGGAAAGATTTGAAGGGAAATGTATTGGAGAAGATGAAATGTGGAAAATGGCCAAAATCGCGTGTACAGGCTTCTGCGATCGATCGGGGCATTTTCCCGATTGATCGCGAGCCCCAGGGAGGCTCAAGAATGCTTGCGTGATCGATCGCGAGTTTGGCGCGATCAATCGGCGAAGCCACGATCGATCGGCACAAACTCGGCGATCGATCACGGATTGGATTTTTTTGGGCATTATGGCTGCTGGACCTCGCGATCGATCGAGACATTATGGTGATCGATCGCGAGATGCCAAAATTGCATATTTTGGTTATTTTGTAGGATATTTGGTATCGGACTATTATTGGTTTGTGTGAATGTGTAGAACCACCCCAGGTGGCAATACAACAAAGGAAGTAAAGTCCTACCAAATTCTACATTTTGGAAAGGTACGTAGAGAGACGTACGGGCACCCAACGGTAACATGTATTTTATATACTTATTGGAATATGCATTGTGGATGCAAGTATATATTGAATTGTGCATTGTGGATGCAAATACATGTTGAATTATGCATTATGATTGTATATGTGTATGATAAATACTTGGTGCACATCCCATGAGTCATGGTTATATTCGAGTGATGATTTTAATGCTTTGCCGCTGTCACTTGAAGCGATGATAGAATACTTGCCGCTGTCATATCGTAGCGAGGAAAGAATATTTGCCGCCAAATGTTGAAGCGAGGGTATTGCCGCATGTAGCATTTGAGTGAGGTTATTCAATGCCGCTGATATGTCGAAGCGAGGGGTATTAGTGCCGCTGTCATGACAAGTGAGGTGATAAAATACACTGTTATAACAGACTAGGGATTGGTGGTTGGTGATAATGAAATGGTTATATGTCATGACATTTGTGGAACCATAATATAATCTATTGATTATAATCATGAGTTATGGTACAGGGACAACCAAAAGGGAGCGTTTAAATTGCATTGGAATACAGGAAGTGTTTTGTAATTACGATTTATGCATTTACGCCTTATAATCATATTATGTTGAATATGGATTATTATATGCTCATGATTTGGGGGTTGTCCTGGTAGGTACATTTTGGCATAAAGGGGCTAAGAACGGGTTGATGCGGTAAGCTTGGGAGGAGTGCTTTTTGTATAGAAGCCGGGATTCTTTTGTATAGTTTCTACTCTAGGAGTAGTGTAAATCTATAGGATTAACATTCTTTTTTGTTGGGAATGTAACTAATCCATTTTGGAAGCAATTACTTTGGCATGTAATCCTTAAAGCTCAAGGCCTCAACACGAATTTTTATACTCTGATTATGCATGTTAGCTCTATTTATGTCTTTAATCCGCACTTAGGTTACAAGGGTCCTTACAAAGATCAACACGAAGGCGGGATTGACAACCTCGGCGAGTGGAGATCGGATTAGTTTCTCTTCCCTTGTTTTTATTTATTGTTTTTATTAGATTATGTGCAGTTAGTTTTAATTCTGGTTGAGGAAGACAACACCTTGGATTTATTAATCTTGGGGAGATTCTTATTTTTTAATTTTCAATTTATTGAATATCAATATTTTCCTATGTTTTGTTGATATAATTTGTGTTTGTTTATTGGATTGACAACCTAATAACTTGCATGTAATTTATTGCTAATTAGATATCAAATAAGTAATTGTTTGAATAATCTAATTAAAGAAACAACTAAGATTATATTTTCTGTTGTTGATTTATTATGTTCTTAGGAAAAATAATTGACTAAATTAATATAAGCCGCGTGTGTTTATGTTATTTAGATCTATAGCTTGCTAGTTTTGGAAGTTATCATTGAATTAATCTTAACTGCTGTTGTTTTGATTAATAATTTGATAAGGGTTGAATTGAGCGTTGGGTTTTTCAACTATGAATAAGGTGAGTGAGGAATTAGATTTCAGATTGATGGTTCAAATAAAATTGAATCTTTTGTTCAAATATTTCAAATCATTACTTGAAATATTTAATATTTTTGAGAGAGTTGGTGTAAATTTTTTTGCTCGATGCTTAGGAATGAACTCAATCTAATATCTCAATTAGAGTTTGAACATTTAAAAACAGAGCTATTGCAGTTCTTTTGTGCTCTAGAGTAGAGGTGTAAACGAATCGAGCCGGTTCACGAACTTTTCGAACATATTCGATTCGAATTCGAAGTTATCGAATTCGAGTCGAACTCGAACATGTTTGAATATGTTTTCGAGCCTAACTCGAACCCAAATTTCTTTGTTCGAGAGTTCACGAACCTTAATATTTTATTTATATATAGTATTTATATATGTTAGATATTAATATATTAATTTTTTTTTTGAAAAGCGCTACTTCTAATCTCTCCTTTTCCATCAGTCACTCTCGCACTCTACTTCTCTGTTCTCTCGCACTCCTCAACCTCAACCCCTCAACCCTATACTTTTTTCACTGTTTTGAAAAGCGCCGCCTGCTCATCTCTCCGTCTGCATCGCCGTTGAAGTCACGCCACCGCCTTCACGCGGCCTGAATCTCCACCTTCACGCCAAAGGTATGTTTCCTCTGATTCAATCGTTCTCATCTGAAAAACAGTGTAAATTGATTTCTCCTTTTGATTTTTGTGTAAATCGGCAGCTTACTACATGCATAGAAGTGGCGCCTACTTCGAATTTCTAATTCTCACGTCCTTTATGATTTCTTTGAAAATCGCAGGACTTCCCATCATCTTCATTGATTTTCGTGTGTATGAGAAAAAGGAGGAAGAAATAGATAATTTGGTCGTGAAAGCTCTCTCATTCGGGTGCAAATTGAAGTCAGACTTAACCAGAAAATTTCCAACTCAAAGAAACATCAATAATTGGTGAAAGAGCAAGTCGATACTCTCCTTACTTGCTGTGTCTAATTTATACATTTTCTTTCAAATTTTGTCTCTCATTGGTATTAAATGTTCTACTCCCTCTTCGACTTAACTGAGAAAAGCTCTGAGATATTTGTCAATACATTTTCTACATCTAATTATTTTCTTTAATTATCGGATTTAGGTGCTGTAATGTAATTTTGAAGATTTGGATGCTATGTTAGGAGATGATAAACTTATTAATTATGTTGCTCGATTAAAATTAATTGTTTAAGTTGTTTTGATGAAACACTTAATTGTTGAAGGATCTTGATGAATTATTGTTTGGTGTTTTGATTTAGAATTTTAATGTTGCTGGTTTTTTGATGAATTAGATGGTGATAATGGAATGGTTTTTATATTCACCTGGTTAGGGGCTCGAGCTTCGAATCGAGCTTACGTTTGCGAACATTAAATATAAATGGCTCGAAAAGCTCGAAGTCGAGCTCTAAAAGTTCGAATCGAACTCGAATTCGAACTCCGTTTCGAACCGAATTCGAGCCTAACAAAATTAAAGTTCGAACTTCGAATCGAATTTCGAATATGTTTATTCGAATTCGAACTCGAACTCGAATACTAAAATTTTACTAAAGTTCGGCTCGATTCGGTTTGTTTATACCCCTACTCTTGACACAAACAAGCAACTAGTAAAAACTATTCTATTCACTCTCTCGTACCATTTTTGTCTATAAATCGATCCAAACAAGTGCTATTTAAATGAGTTTTTCTTAAAGAGTACTTTACATGATATTTTGAAAATGATTATTTTGAAAGCATGTCATTTGCATGCAAGCCCATTTAAGAATACGATGACTCAAATATTTGCATGCAAGCCCATTTAACATCAATAGATGATGACATGCTGCATGTCATCACTCATGGAGTCGTCCATATTATGAAGGTGGACAGGGTTATTTAAAAAACTAACCTAAAAAAAAATGTTTTTTTACAAAATAACCCAATTTAAAAAAAGTTAATAAAGTAACCCGAGACGCCAACCTAGTTGGCGTCTTTGATGTGTCACGCCAACCCAGTTGGCGTGAACGTATAAAAACAAAGCCAGTTGGTGTGACCATAAAAAAATAATGTCACGCCAACCCAGTTGGCGTGACATTTGTTTTTATACATTCGCGCCAACTGGGTTGGCGTGACTTTTAATTATATTAGTCCCGCCAACCCAGTTGGTGTCTCTATTTGTGCACTATAAATACAACCCTCCGCCTCTCATTTCTCCCACACATTCACTCGAGTCTCTTTTAATATTTTTGCTATATGATAAAATTCTGAGTATGCTCTGTAGTTGCAGCTTTAGCTGATCTTCTACTTCTACATCAGAAAAGATTTTATTAGCTACTAGTAATATTTAATTATCTATAGTTATCAAAATATGTCTATTCAAGTTTTATTTTATTGGGGGGTAATATTATACAAGATTCTGAGTTCGTCCGATATGATCGTGGTCCATCAAGAGTACCACCCTACGGCGTACAATTAATTTTCTACAATTATTAAGAAAGTATATGATATCACTGGGTTCGATCGCAACCAGTTTCTTTTGAAATTATATGCTAGGCATATGCTCAAAGATTTTTCGGGGTTACGTCAGACTATTTTACCCATAGATGATGATTACAATTTAGCATGGCTACTTGATTCAGAACAGGGTCATAGTTGCTTGGAATTTTATATACAAGCATAACCAAAGAATTATGATTATATTCCAGAAATGCCAATGAGTGGCAGTTTTTCAGAAGGATTGACGACATCTGTTATTCAAGAGACGTCTGTTGCTCGACATCAAGCTGAGGGTTCATATAGTGGTAGAGACCGAGATGATCATCCAGTAGATGTTGATAATGTTGCTGATGAGCCACGAGCAGACAGTTTTGCTGATTTTGGTGATCAAATTAATTCTGAACCAGAGGGGATTCCATCTGATGATGAGGCACAAATGAGACGAGAAGTGTCAGTTACAATCATGACAAATGATCGTAATCTTTATCCAACAATTCCATTCTTTTCCATGACACATCCAGAAGTTTTTGGAGATTCGATTGACAATCCAACAGGCCGTTGGGGGAGTTTTTATGATTACTCCAAAGGTGAAATCTATCGCAACATGGTCTTCAAAGATAAATTTCATCTGCAGGCAGCTGTGAAGGATTATTCAGTACGTGTTGCAAAACATGAGTACCACGTTGTCAAGAGTACAAAAATATTGTGGAAAGTAATATGCAAACATGGTACAGAGGATATACCTTGCAGATGGTACCTGCGTGCATGTTTGGATACAAAAGTTGGGTTATTCAAAATAACCAAATATGGTGGTCCTCACACTTGTTTGCTGAGTGAGCTGTCGCTTGATCATTCGAACTTGGATAAGAACATGATTGCTAGCTTGTTATTGGGAATCGTTCGTCGTGATCCAGCTTATGAAATCAAGTATGTGATTCAAATAGTGAAAGATAAGTATGGATTTGAAATATCATATGCAAAAGGCTGGCATAGTTTGAACGTGCAGTACGGAACGTGTATGGAACATGGGAGAGCTCGGTCAATAAATTACCTTTCTATATGGGAGCTGTGATACCCGGGAATTGATGGTGTTAATCCCGGTGTGGTAATAATCCTTAAGGGATTTTATTTGTGGCAATTTTGAATTAATTTTGGTTTTGGGACTCTCGGGGATTTTGAATCCAATTTATAGAGTCGTTGGATCCAAGGAATGAGATTGTATTCAAATCGTGGTGATATTTCTCATCGTGGTGATAACCTTGGAATTTGGTCTTTGGTGGGATTTGGGGTCCGGAGCACTTTGTACTGGGGCTGATAATGGGAATTGAAGTTAGAGAGATGATTGTTGAAAACAGATGATTTTTAATGAATCATGGTGTATTTGTGAAGGGATTGATATTTTCGAGTTTTGGTGCTATATATACCAAGTGGACTCGGTTTTTCGTCATTTTAGCACGGAACCCCTCTCTCCTCCCCCTCTCTTCGCTCAAACCCTCCCCCACCATTTCCCCTCTTTTGCTCTTGGAAGCAAAATCGATGGTAGCTTGGCTCGGAGGCCGATTTCTCGAAGATGATCAGGTATTAGTCTTCCCCTCGTCATTGTCTTCGATTTGGTAGTAGTATGGTAGCTTTTGGTTGGTTATGGGTTTTGGGGATTTTTGGTTAAAATCCTATGTTGAGTTTTTAAAGTTTTTATTGGTTTTAAATGGTGTATTTAAGGTGTTGAAGGTGTATGGGGTGTTGGTTTTGAGTTTGGGTGTGAAAAACACCATCGAAGCTCGAATTTTTTGGACAATCGCAGGTGGCGATCGACCGCCGAGGTGGGGCGATCGATCGCGACGTGCAGCTGTATTTTTGAAGGCGATGAACAGTGCCGGCGATCGATCGCGTAGTCTCGGCGATCGATCGCGAGAATGCACTGGTTTGGCCACTGGACTGTGGCGATCGATCGCGATAAAGGTGGCGATCGATCGCAACCCGAAGGATTGTGTTTTTTTTGAAATTTTTGGAAAATGTCGGGATTTTGGAACCGAGGTTTAAAGGGGCCGTTTCCGGGGCAATATCCATATTCCAATAGGAATGCTATACCTTTAAAATGTATTGGTTGGAGTCAAAGTTTAATAAAACAGAATTCTCGGTTGGGTTTTTGACTATCTTTTAAACTGGTAAAATGGAATATTTTGGGTATTATGCATGCTTAGCCGGGGGTCTTTTATTTTTGATAATCGTCATGGATTGACGATATGTTTGGGGGTTATGAACGTGCTTGGGCACGTGATTGAATGCCTATGTTTAATTGGGAGTTATTTGCATGTTAGCACTTGACTCATCGTGTCGTGGGACTCAGGCGAGGTCGGACTCGAACTACGGGACTATAAGGTACGTATTACGTACGAGCATAACCTATTATATTGTTGCAACTGTAAAATGCATGGTATGTGGTAATTGCATTAAATGGGCATTGAAATGCATGGTATGTGGTAATTGCATTAAATGGGCATTGGAATGCATGGTATCTGGTAATTGCATTAAATGAGCATTGAAATGCATGGTATGTAGTATTTGCAATAAAGGGATAGTGATATACATGGTAAATGGTAATTGCGTTAAATGGACATACATTGGGAACCATACGGTGCCGCTATTGAGCGAACAATGATTTGGGATGCTGTCGCCGTTGAGCGACCATCGGTTATGACGCCGCTGTTGTTGAGCGTGCGCGAGGTTTAGAATGCCGCTATTGTGGAACGAGCAATGAAATAGGAACATGGAATCATTGGCTAAATATATGTGATAGCTACGGTCTCTTATATAATGATTTTACCATATTGATTATGGAACTGGCATAATAGAAATGGTATTAGTTAATCTATGTGGCGATTAACTGGTTTTGGGAATTTGATGAGTTTGGTTATTTTGAGAACAGAGACATTACAGGGGATCCGGATCAGGATGATGCCATCCAGGGAGTATTATTTAAATTATGGCATTTACATTCTGTAAATTATGAACTGCAATATTATGATTATTGGATTGGTGGTATTGGTATGCTCACCCCGTGTGGGGGCTGTCTCTGTTGGGACAGGTGTCACAGGTGTAGCAACAGCTTTGGAGTTACGCTCGGGCTATTGATTAGAGGTACTTCCCGGATCGAGGTACCAGAGCTGGTTGAATAAGTGCATAGATCAAGAGTTGAGATCGAGTTGTGCTTGGGAGGTGCTTCCAGGATTGAAGTACCAGTAACAGTATCCAGTAGGGTATTTTATACATTAGATACACGCTTATTCATTGGGTGCTCTCATGTGAGTACATTTTATGTGTATATGGAATGTATAAATGGGCTACGACTTTTCTCTGTTACGCAATTAAATATGGAATTGCTAAATGAACTGAGAGCATGTTAGTGTATTATGAGGGTGCATGTCATATATGTAATCTCGGTTGGGGGATCTGAATATTATGTGGATTGAATGCAAGAAATTTTATGGATAGCTAATATGTCGTAGCACTTGCATATGGCTTTTCCCCATGATAGTATGATTATATGCACTAATGGTATGGATTAATACACTAATAACGGGTTAAGGGCACGGGGGTCCTTACAGGAGCTTTGCAAAAATGGAATCCAGGCACAGTCGTGGAGTGGGATCATCTTGATAATGCAAGACCAAGAGAAAAAAACTTTGAGTTATGTTTTATGGGCCTTTAAACCGTGTATAGATGGTTTCCGGCACTGTCGTCAAGTTATTACAGTGGATGGCACGCATCTGTATATAAAATATCAGCATAAGATGTTGTTTGCTGTGTCCATGGACGCGAATAATCAAGTCTTACCGCTGGCATTTTCAATTGTGGATGAAGAGAACTTTTTGTCATGAAATGGTTCTTGGAGATGGTTAGCAAACACATTATTGGAGAATCTGGCGGCGTGTGTTTGATTTCTGATCGACATCCGGGCCTTATTGCAGCAGCCGAATGTATCCCCGACTTCAAACCCCCCGTGGAGTGCATCGATTTTGTTTGAGACATCTTTGCTCAAACTTTAATAGTCGTTTCAAAAACGTGCACTTAAAAGACTTGTGTTGGAAAGCTGGATCAGAAAATCAACTGATAAAATTTGAGCGTACGATGGAAGAGATCAAAACCATTGAACCAAGGGCTTTTGATTACCTGAATCGGATTGATAAGTCTCAGTGGACACTTGCTCATGATGAAGGATGGTGTTGTGGTATCCTAACAACAAATATGTCGGAGTGCATAAATGGAGTAATGAAAGGTGCACGTCGCCTTCCAATCACTGCCATTGTACAATTAACATTCGATCGTTGTGTGCATTATTTTTTCGAGCGATTGAAAAAAGCGGATATAATGATCTAAAATAATCAAGAATGGCCGGATTATGCTTTTGAAAAATATGCTCGGGCTGATCTTCACTCCATTCATCATGAAGTTCAGATGTTTGATCGAAGGCATCTAACAGCCTCAGTTATCAGAAGGATGCAAGTTGGACGTGGGGTAATACTCATGTTGTGAAGCTCAAATCAAGGGAATGTTCTTGTGGGAAGTGGAAAGAATTTGGCATTCCTTGCTCACATGTGATACAAGTATGTCGAAATTATGGCATAAACGCAAAAACATTTGTCAAGGAGTATTATAATATGCAAGAATATTGGAGCACATATCAAGGTCAATTTGAGCCATTATGGGGAGAGCAGTATTGGGAAACCCTGTCATTCGAACTGTACCACAATTCCACCTTGCTTACTATAAGAAGACGGGGTCGAGACCGAACAACACGCATGCAAAATGGGATGGATTGGCCTGAAGCCCGGGCAAGACGACATATGGCATCGAGTTCCCAAGACCAATAAAGTTGTAATTGTTATTGTTATTGTTATTGTTATTGTTATTGTCACATATCAAATAAGACATTCATATAGAAGTACATTCATTACATTTAATAATAAGATTGACAATAGGCAAACATGACTACATATATTAAGGCTAAAACTCTATAATGCCCCTCCAGTACCACAACGATGCGGCTGTTTTCGTCTTTGACCGCGTCCTCCTGAATGGCCTGGTCATCTTGCACTACAGGTACATCGTCCAGCTGAACATCAGGTGACAAATTAGGGAACACAACCGGTGACACATCAAATTGTGGAGACATCGATGCATATATTTCAGGGAATCTAATATTAACATCTGGGCTGGGTTGAGTACATGGGTTGATGAGGCGTGAAATACGTTTGATCATACGACTGATGCAGTGGTCGAGGAGTATAATAATCTCCGTACATGTCTCTGGCATATGACGAAGATGGACCTGGCATATATGTCGGGACATAGCTTGATGGGCCAGCATCTCCAACAACCGCATGCATCGGCTGCACTTGTTCTTCGTCACTCACATGCATCGGTTGTACTTGTTCTTCATGAGTAGCATGTCCCTCTTCGTAGGGCGGAAAATTTCTATCGCGTCGTTCCTGCGCGACATGCAACACATGTTGTAATACATTTCTGACATCACTAAATGCATCCACATACGCCCCTATGGATTGTTCCTCAGCGATATTACGGTCGCAGGTAACAGTTAATTGCGACAGATGATCAATCTGAAAAGAGTGAACAATTTTTATTAAGTTGTTAAATCTAAACACAATTTTCAAATATGTAATACATATGTAATAAATCAACATACCACATGTTGCCATGCTGGGCCATCTCGATGTTGATAACCAGTCGCCACATATTGTCGTTGATGGCCAATGAATCTACGTGTTACTCGTCCATACCAGTCATTGTACCCGACAATTACACCCTGTCCAGCTGATTCATATCGCGGGCTGTCCACGGTATGAGCATGTGCATTAACCCAATAGTAATGTACCGCCTATGGTGCGCAGACCAGTCATTATTTGTTTTACCCCTTCGGTTAACTGCATGTAATATAGCATCCCCTAACCGTGGATCTGGTGGGATGTTTTGTACCATGCCGAATTGACGAAAAACCCGCTCAGGACGATGCATCTCAACTATGTCATACAAAATCAGTGGGCCATTGTATGTCCATAACTCAGTATGCAGTCCTTCAATATAATCATCATGGTACGGCTGACAATTAAACTACAAATATAGTATTACATTAAAATAATGTTCAAAGACTATTATGTTTTATACATGAACATAAAAAATAAAATTACTTGGCTTAATGGCTGCTGGTCAGGGATGTCCCTAATAATTCGTAATGAATGTGTACCAGTTTCTGTAAATCGTAATTTACACGTCCACCTGTGTACTCATAATCACCATCAGAAAACATAAATTATATAACAAAATATTAAATATAATATTCTACATTGCAACATAATTTGTAATACATCACCTTGTACCATATGGAGCAACAGGTAAATAATTGTCCTCGTCGATCGGTATTGGCCCAATATCAATTCTCGGGCGTCCTTGTTGAGGAGCTAAACTTTCGAGCCGCGACCATGACCAAATCTAAAACATTAACATGAAGAATATAAATTAAATATGCAAGATATATTTTTTCAGTATTTTAAAATAAAAGTAACGATTACCTGTAGGAGTTGTAATGCACTACATATTACTTTTTTCCCTCTCTCCGCTGAAGTTCACAACTCACGATATAAGAATGCCACCACAGCACTACCTCAGCTAAAATTACCAGCAGAACTGATATCTTCTAATTTCTGTATGTATAATAATTTTACAGTATTGCCGGAGCTATCAGGACACATAATTCCACCTATCATTAATAATGCACAACCTCGTGCATATTTAGCAACCTCATCCGCCGTACTATGCAAATGGAGGCGATTAATCACTAAATGATTACTCAACGCAGACATTAACAAACAAGCACCTTTAAAGTGACCCGGATCTGGTGTAAATCCCAAATGACGATCACAATATTCTTGCCACTCGGGTATTGTCTTATCAAAATTATTGCCTGACACTGCAAGACCATTTATTGGCAGACCCCAAATAACTGCAATGTCTTGCAGTGTAATAGTCGCATCTCCAGATCTAAGATGGAATGTGTGTGTCTCACGACGCCATCTCTCTACTAACGCCGTGATTAGATGAGGGTCAAACGTAATCTTATTACACCTATACATACCATAAAACCCAAACTCATTTAACATACTTACAACACGTATGTCTAATGGGCAAAGATCCCAAAAATAGCCACCCGGATTTCTCACACGCAAGGGGCGATCAATATCACCTACCCATACATCTTCAGAACGATGACATGACTGCAATGACAACAGATGATCGTCAATTGGGCCTGGTAAGGTCATCGGATCCATCATATTATATAAAACAAAAAATATATTAGTACATATAGACAACATAAAGTAAACAAAATAATTTAAAACTGATAAAACATGACGAAGCATAGCAGCCACCGCCGACAACCACCAGCCATCAGCAACCGACGGCGGCGGCGGCGACCGGCGGCGGACGGCAGCGACCGACGGGCGACAAAAATTGCGATAGAAACTAATACCCGGCGACATGATTTTTACCTCTAAATTCTGAAACTATGAAGTGATTGGAAGCAAAATCAGAAAAAAACGATTGTAACTTGCAGGTTCTGGCCGATGAAGAAAGATTACAAAGTTGGAGGTTCTGGCCGAGGAAGAAGGAGGCGAGCAAAATTTATAACACCAAGTCACGCCAACTGAGTTGGCGTGACGCGTGATATTAATTGGTCACGCCAACCGAGTTGGCGTGACCAATTATTCACGCCAACCGGAAAGTCACGCCACCAGTTGGCGTGAAATAATGGTCACGCCAACTTGGTTGGCGTGACCATTATTTTACACTGGTCACGTCAACTCAGTTGGCGTGACCAATATTTTATATGGTCACGGTTGGCGTGACATGTTGAACACGCCAATCCAGTTGGCGACTAAGGTTACTTTTTAAATTTGTTAAATTTTGAGGTTATTTTGATAATTGTTTATTAAATTAAGGTTATTTAATTAATTTACCCAGGTGGACAACTACCGGAGCCATCGATTTCATCCTCAAGCCACGATTAGAATTGACAATAAGATAAGGCGAAAACCAACCTCGACAACATGGCCCAAATATCCTTTTAAAACTTTTAGATAAATCTATCTGGTATTGTTCGCATAGAGGTTAGCTATGAGATGCTAGCACACAATGTTTGGTGGTATATCAACAGAACACTCTGTCTACACACATATATATAAGTTGAAAAGAAACTTATAACTAAGGAAGGAGTAATGTTATATATGACCGGTACAACACCTATATATCATGGGCCGGTTAACAAGTCCGTATTCGCAGTATAGTCAGCCATGTGTCTCGGGGATTTCGAGTTTTTATTGACCATTTCAGTATTTGATCCAGCATTTGGAGAATTGTCTGGTGAATCCCCAGGACTTCCTCCTAATCTACGTGAACGTGGTGTATTTGGCTGAGCAATTTCAGTTTTCTTCTTCACTTTGTTATGCCAGTTCATTAACGCCTTTGAAGTTTGTTCATCAAATATGGACTTCTTCATGTGTGATCCCATCTGGAAAAAACATTATGTAATATAAAAGTTAGCGTTTCATTAGGTCAAGAAAATTTAGGAATTTTATTATATTACCTGTGTAACAAGTGCATAAAGTGGAAGTGTAATGTAGCTGCATAAAAACTGTACTCCTACCCTGCCATCAATATCAAAATTCAATTTAATATGGAGTAGTGACACAACAACCACACAACAACCAGCAAATATCAAGTCTTTACGCACCCTATGCCCACTCTGATAAGGGCAAGAATGAAATTGCGATGAAAGCATGAGTACAATCCGAATTCATACTGCAGCGCAACCACATCATCATTATTATTTCAAGTTCAACCATTGATATCTATGAAAATAAATCACATGGTAATCATAATTGTATTCATTACCGATATCCATATGAAATACGTGATCTCAAAAGCATTCTGAGAGGAAACAGTAGCAGAAATTAAGATGATAAGACTGGTCTCAAGCTACAAATTATTTGCAGGATTTTGAAGGACAGAAAAAATTCAACCTGAAAAAGTGTAAGATGGATAAGATGAAGCACCAACTTAGGCTTGTTAAACCAAAAATGTCTATCAGAGACTTGAACGAGCGGAATGCCTTGGACTACTGCGTGTCTTTCTTGGATTTCAATAGCCATTTGTGTTATGATTGATTGAAGCTTTGTCCCAACTGCCAAAATTATCTTTTGCAAATCGAATAGTCAGTATTTAAATTTTGCTGGATTAAGAAACTTTGGCCAAGGTGTGAGGGAGTTATACCAATAAGGGCATTATTGATAGCCAAAACATAGCATGCCATCCTGAAATGACAATGAAATAAACGGATAAAATTTCAGGAACTGTTATTACAAATAGGGTCAGGAAAAACATACCTTTAACATTTACAAGCAGATAGACTACTGTGGTCATCCATAATACTGGGCTGAGAGTGGCACAAAAATATTATCTTATGTAAGAAAAATATATGGTTATGATAGTCTTGTTCATTTGATAATAAAGTGGGAGAAATATCATACGGGATTCCAACAACGACTTTGAAGTCATCTTCCAATGACCTCTTGATATACTTCTGAAAGTTGAACTTGGTTCCGGGAGCCAAATGTACCTAAATGGAAGTAATATCATAATGTGGATGGAATGTTATCCTCCATTTATGAATAATGTATGTAGAGAACTTACCGAGATGAATCCATGTCGTAGAGTCAAGTAGTCGGCTCTGCGTACTGACCATAACATGTGACGAAAGAAACAAACCTGTCGAATTAAATTGCATTTTCTCAGTGCAGAATTTGGAAAATAGCTAAATATGTGTTTGAAAATGAAGAGATGAGAATTTTACAATATAAAACAGGACGGGTGTTTTCATCCATGAACTGGTATGACCTCTAACAAAAGATGTTTCGTGTGTAAGCCTGAATCTTGAAGGATCTGTGTACGACGCACAAAATTTAATGGCGCATATACGTATATAATTTACAAAACAAAAAAAAAAAAGTATTCTCTGGCTTTTAGGAGAGATGATACATACCATTGGATATATCATATTCATGTGCAATCTCTCTTTCCCAATCTTTCCATCCACGAATCTGAGCCAATGAACAATTTCACAATATGAAAGAGACTAACCAAACATATGCTATAAAGAAAATACCTTCAACCTTCCCAGCATCATTGTTGCAGCACTGTAAATGACATGAAATACAGCCAAAAAGAATATGAAGATGTGGAGCTGATGTAGTCCATGGACAGATATTAGTGGCACATACCCCTATTATTATCAGTGGCGTCAATTAAAATATGAGGGTGTTAAACAATATGTTGTTCCTCGTATTTAGGTACCTTTTTACAATCTTTGGCTGGACTATCGGCTGCCAAGATTCTATGTTGCGTCCACAGGAGTCTTGGGTGACCACTCCCATGATATTCTTTATCTAATTCACACGGCAACATTGTGTTTGCAGCCTTTTCAGGAATACAGAACTGGGTAATGTAGTTTTGACCAAATGTTAGTAGAAGCGAGATGAACCCCAAAACCATAAGCTCTGCACAAAACATTTTGAGTCAAAATATTTGTGTGTGTATATATATATATATATATATATATATATATATATATATATTAAAGTTTGAATTTTTCGGTTGCTCTTACCCCCTTTAACTTTCTCCAGAGCTTCCACCAATGAATACTTTCTTTTCCTCTCAAAAGTCTACAAATTTAAGGATAAAATTAATTGCAGTTTGATAGGGAAAATTAGTCCTGTAAGTTGGTCTAAAAAGTACGAATATTAGAAAAGTCAACAAGAATCTACATGCATGTTTGTGTCTTCTTTATTTCTGTAACTTCTACATGTTAATTTACAGAATAGCATTCATGATTAACAAAAAACCACGATCAAATCCATAATTAGTTGTTAAAATTCAACAAATAATTTGGAAATATAGGTGTACACATATTCGTACCTCTCCCACTTTATGCAGTGTTTTCTCCAGAAGTATAGAGATTATAATAATGACGGCACAGACCAATGAAACGGCCCATGTCGGAGTCTGGTCGAGCTCCCTGGAAGCATGCGTTCCTCCACCTCCGGCCATCTTCTTTTATTTTTATTATATGAAAAATAAGATCAAATGAAAGTGGATATATATATTAATATTTATATTCTTCATATTGATTTCTATTGGAAATCAAAAAGTTTTTGGGATCATGAATGACAGAACGGTGGCAAGCTCCATTTTTGTATTCTAAATGTCAAAAGAATTTTGTCTAGTTTAATTAGATCTTGTAACAAACTGAACCGGAAGTTAGTTGACATGTTCAAAACTTGATACTGAAAATAGAATTCGTGTTGAGCATGCCGCGGAGTCTAGGTAGGGATTTAGTTAGTTTTGGGACCATAACCCAGAGTAAATACAGGTAAATAAATAAATACTACTGGATGACAAATTTAATATTGTAATAGAAATAATTTTATATATAAATTAAAAGATATTATGATCGTCTTTCTTTTTCAGGGTTTCTTGAAAATTTGTTATATGTTTTATTACCATATAAAAATTCATTTGATTTTTTTAATATATATATATATATATTATTACTATATAATAAGTGTCAAACATTTATGAATAGTACTATTGTAATAAATATTAAATCACTATTTATTACAATTTTTTTTTAATAAAAAATGTTTTTTTTTTCAAAATTATTTTTGTTGATATGTGGATTTGGCCTTAACAGACTAGAAAAAAAATATCTTAATCGATTTGTGATGTGTGTAACTTCAAATATTAATTTTTTCAATTTATAGTAAGATTAACATAATGTTTGTAAAAAAAATTAGAGTCAGTCATTTGATTATTTTTTTTCCATTCAACTACAGTAGCATATTCGTTTTAATTTTTTTTGTTGATGTGCATGTTTGGTCTGAACCGACTAGGAAAAAATATATCTTAATAGATTATTTTATCGCACAACTTCAAATGTTATTTTTTCAGTTTATAATGAGATGTGCGTCATTTTTTTAAAAAAAGTTAGAGTCATTCCTTTGGTTATTTTTTTCCCATTCAATTACAGTAGTATGATCGTCTTTATAAAAAAGTTTGTTAAAGTCAGTGATTTGAAATGTTATTTTCGATCAAATTAGGAAAAAAATTGACAAAATGCCGGTACCGTGCCAATATATATATATATATATATATATATATATATATATATATATATATATATATTCTATCTTTTTTTAAAAACATGATGTTCATCTTACTATAAATTGAAAAAAATTAATATATCAACAACCGATTAAGATATATTTTTTTCTAGTCTGTTCAGGCCAAATCCACGCATCAACAAAAATAATTTTTGAAAAAAACATTTTTAAAGAATTTTTTTTAATGAATAGTGCTTCACCTTTTTTTAAAAACATGATGTTCATCTTACTATAAATTGAAAAAAATAAATATATCAACAACCGATTAAGATATATTTTTTCTAGTCTTTTCAGGCCAAATTCACGCATCAACAAAAATAATTTTTGAAAAAAACATTTTTAAAGAATAGATTCACTATTCAATACTATTTATAACAATAATACTACTCATAAGTGTTTGCCACTTAGATATAGTATATAAAGTAATGATAATAATAATATCATACTATGATCTACAAAAGAGTATAAAATAACGGTGGATCGCAGCAGATAACATGATAAAGTATTTTTAAGTTCTAATAAAAAGATGACTTCCACAAAAAAATACTAATAAAAAGAAATAAAGTGTGTAATATTTATATTTTATTGGCTTAAACAATCTGTAAAAATAAAGTTAATTAATGAATAGGTTTTAACTACTGCATTATATTCAGTTACGATAAGAATTAGTAAGAAAATAAAAGTTGAGTTATGCTTATATTTTAGTGGTTTAAACAATTTGTAATTGCATATTTGAAATAACAGAAACACAACAGGTAGAATCAAGAAATAAGTTTGAGTAGCTGAAAGAAGAAGTTAAACATAATTAATGAAAAAAATAAATTTGGGCAACTCAAAAGATAAATATAATGACCAAAAAATTAATAATTAATTATATTTAATATTAGTATTTAATTAAAATGTGAAAATCCACTATTGTCATTTAAAAATTAGAAGTGTAATTGTGCCTTATAGATTGTAATAATACTGAGAAATATTTATCACATATTATATCTCCTTATTTATTGTGATTAGTTGTTATCTATCTCTTTTCTTAAAATTTCACCAGCTTCTGAAGTTTTTTAATTCATCATTATTTAACAATTTGATTTTTTTGTCGGAGCTTAATGAAGGTTTCCATGAAAATAAAAGGTGTGAGCGAATAATAATAAGATATTATACTGATGAACAATCAGATAAAATGATTTGAAATAGGAAAGATCGATTATTAGTATGAATAGGAAAGACCAACTCTTCGCTTAACAAAATTGATTCATCTATTCATTATCTAATATATCACTTTCATTACGATGAAAAGATATTTATTGTGATTTATGATGTTAAAAATTCAACTCCGATAGAAATATGTGAATCTTATTTTTTGATTTACGATTCATTTTTTTTTTGCTTGAATTGATATTAAATTCACTGATTTTAAATTGAATTGGATGAAATTTTTAGGTGGATTTATAATGATTGTAAAAATTTGGTTATCTGATTTCGAAGTTTTAAATCTTGTGAAAATTATAAAAAACATTTGATCATTCATAGCAAATTCACCATCTTTGCTATGAACAGCAAGATGTGTGTAATTAACAGACCAACATCATTATGAAAAACCCAACATTTCGCTTCTGTCGGTTAAAAGTTTTTTTATTGATGTGCAGATTTGACCTGAAGGAAAAAATATATCTTAATCGGTTGTTAACTTTCAGAAATCAGCCTGGTATGACATAAGAGAGGCCGTATAAATTTTTTTCTTCAAGGAAAACCTTAAAACCGAGTGAAAAATTTCTTACGCATTTTTAGAATCTCAAAATTGGAATCTGCCGAAGAAAAATGTTCCATTTACACCTTTATGACTTTTGACTTTCAGAAATCAGTCCGGTGTGACATCAGAGAGGCCGTATAATTTTTTTTTCTTCTAGGAAAACCCTAAAACCGAGTAAAAAATTCTTACACCATTTTGAGAACTCAAAATTGGAATGTGCCAAAGCCAAAATGTTCCATTTACACCTTTATGACTTTTGACTTTCAGAAATCAGCCCGATCTGACATCAGAGAGGCCGTATAATTTTTTTTCTTCTAGGAAGACCCTAAAACTGAATGAAAAAGTCTTAGGCCTTTTTGGAAACTCAAAATTGGAATCTGTCAAAGCCAATTTGTTTCATTTACACCGTTTTGACTTTTGACTTTCAGAAGTCAGCCCTGACTGATATCAGAGAGGCCGTATAATTTATTTTCTTCCAGGAAAAACCATAAAACCGAGTGAAAAATTCTTACGCCTTTTTTAAAACTCAAAATTTGAATCTGCCAAAGCCAAAATGTTCCATTTCCACCTTTATGAATTTTGACATTCAGAAATCAGCCCGGTTGGAAATCAGAGAGGCCGTATAATTTTTTTTCTTCTAGGAAAACCTTAAAAACGAGTGAAAAATTCAACGCCTTTTTGAAAACACAAAATTCGAATATGCCAGAGCCAAAATGTTCCATTTACACCTTTATGACTTTTGACTTTCAGAAATCAGCCTGGGCTGACATCACAGATCCCGTATAATTTTTTCTTCAAGAAAAACCCTAAAACCGAGTGAAAAATTCTTACGCCTTTTTGGAAACTCAAAATTTGAATCTGCCAAAGCCAATATGTTCCATTTACACCGTTATGACTTCTGACTTTCAGAAATCATCCCGGGCTGATATCAGAGAGGCCGTATAATTTATTTTTTTCCAGGAAAAACCTAACACCGAGTGAAAAATTCTTAGGCCTTTTTTAAAACACCAAATTGGAATCTGCGAAAGCCAATATGTTCCATTTCAACGTTATGACTTTTGACTTTCAGAAATAAGCCCGGGCTCATATAATTTATTTTCTTCCCGGAAAAACCTAAAACCGAGTGAAAAATTCATAGGCCTTTTTGAAAACTCAAAATTGGAATCTGCCAAAGCCAATATGTTCCATTTGCACCGTTATGACTTATGACATTCAGAAATCAGCCAGGGCTGACATCAGAGAGGCCGTATAATTTTTTTCTTCTAGGAAAACCCTAAAACCCAGTGAAAAATTCATACCCCTTTTTGAAAACTGAAAATTGGAATCTGCCAAAGCCAAAATGTTCCATTTACACCTTTATGAATTTTGACTTTCAGAAATCAGCCCGGTCTGACATCAGAGAGGCCGAATAATTTTTTTTCTTCTCGGAAAACCATGAAACCCAGTGAAAAATTCTTACGCCTTTTTGAAAACTCAAAATTGGAATATGCCAAAGCCAAAATGTTCCATTTAGACCTTTATGACTTTTGACTTTCAGAAATCAACCCGGTCTGACATCCGAGAGGCCTTATAATTTTTTTCTTCTAGGAAAACCCTAAAACGAGTGAAAAATTCTTACGCCTTTTTGAAAACACAAAATTAGAATATGCCAAAGCCAAAATGTTACATTTACACCTTTAAGACTTTTGACTTTCAGAAATCAGCCTGGACTGACATCAGAGAGGCCGTATAATTTTTTTCCTTCTAGAAATACCCTAAAACCGAGTGAAAAATTCTTACGCCTTTTTGGAAACTCAAAATTGGAATCTGCCAAAGCCAATATGTTCCATTTACACCGTTATGACTTTGACTTTCAGAAATAAGCCCGGACTGACATGAGAGAGGCCGTATAATTTATTTTCTTCTAGGAAAAAACTAAAACCGAGTGAAAAATTCTTAGGCATTTTTGAAAACTCAAAATTGGATTCTGCCAAAGCCAATATGTTCCATTTGCACCGTTATGACTTATGACTTTCAGAATTCAGCCCGACTGACCTCAGAGAGGCCGTCTAATTTTTTTCTTCTAGGAAAACTCTAAAACCTAGTGAAAAATTCATACCCCTTTTTGAAAACTGAAATTGGAATCTGCCAAAGCCAAAATGTTTCATTTACACCTTTATGAATTTGGACTTTTGATAAATCAGCCCGGTCTGACATCAGAGAGGCCGGATAATTTTTTTTTTCTAGGAAAACCCCGAAACCTAGTGAAAAATTCATACCCCTTTTTGAAAACTGAAATTGGAATCTGCCAAAGCCAAAATGTTCAATTTACACCTTTATGAATTTGGACTTTCAGAAATCAGCCCGGTCTGACATCAGAGAGGCCGTATAAATTGTTTTCTTCTAGGAAAACCTTAAAACCGAGTGAAAAATTTCTTACGCTTTTTTGAAAACTCAAAATTTGAATCTGCCAAAGACAAAATGTTCAATTTACACCTTTATGACTTTTGACTTTCAGAAATCCGCCCGGTCCGACATCAGAGAGGCCGTATAATTTTTTTTCTTCTAGGAAAACTTTAAAACCGAGTAAAACATTCTTACACCATTTTGAAAACTCAAAATTGGAATGTGCCAAAGCCAAAATGTTCCATTTACACCTTTGTGACTTTTGACTTTCAGAAATCAGCCAGGTCTGACATTAGAGAGGCCGTATAATTTTTTTCTTCTAGGAAAACCTTAAAACCGAATGAAAAAGTCTTAGGCCTTTTTGGAAACTCAAATTTGAATCTGCCAAAGCCAATATGTTTCATTTACACAGTTTTGACTTTTGACTTTCAGAAATCAGCCCCGGCTGATATCAGAGAGGCCGTATAATTTATTTTTTTCAGGAAAAACCCTAAAACCGAGTGAAAATTTTTTACGCCTTTTTGAAAACTCAAAATTTGAATCTGCCAGAGCCAAAATGTTCCATTTCTACCTTTATGACTTTGACTTTCAAAAATCAGCCCGGTTGGACATCAGAGAGGCCGTATAATTTTTTTTCTTCTAGGAAAACCTTTAAAGCCGAGTGAAAAATTCAACGCCTTTTTGAAAACACAAAATTCGAATATGCCAAAGCCAAAATGTTCCATTTACACCCTTATGTCTTTTGACTTTCAGAAATCAGCCTGATCTGAAATCAGAGAGGTTGTATAATTTTTTTTCTTCTAGGAATACCCTAAAATCGAGTGAAAAATTGTTACGCCTTTTTGGAAACTAAAAATTGGAATCTGCCAAAGCCAATATGTTCCATTTACGCCGTTATGACTTTTGAGTTTCAGAAATCAGCCCGGTCTGACATCAGAGTGCCCGTATAATTTTTGTTCTTCTAGGAAAACCCTAAACCGTGTGAAAAATTCTTACGCCTTTTTGAAAACTCGAAATTTGAATCTGCCAAAGCCAAAATGTTCCATTTACAAATTTATGACTTTTGAGTTTCAGAAATCAGCCGGGTTTGACATCAGAGAGGCGGTATAATTTTTTTTCTTCTAGGAAAACCTTAAAACCGAGTGAAAAATTCTTACACCTTTTTGAAAACACAAAATTCGAATATGCCAAAGCCAAAATTTTCCATTTACACCTTAATGACTTTTGACTTTCGAAAATCAGCCTGGTCTGACATCAGAGAGGCCGTATAATTTTTTTTCTTCTAGGAATACCCTAAAACCGATTGAAAAATTCTTACGCATTTTTGGAAACTCAAAATTGGAATCTGCCAAAGCCAATATGTTCCATTTACACCGTTATGACTTTTGACTTTAAGAAAAATCATCCCGGGCTGATATCAGAGAGGCCGTATAATTTATTTTTTTCCAGGAAAAACCTAACACCGAGTGAAAAATTCTTAGGCCTTTTTTAAAACACAAAATTGGAATCTGCGAAAGCCAATATGTTCCATTTCAACGTTATGACTTTTGACTTTCAGAAATAAGCCCGGGCTCATATCAGAGAGGCCGTATAATTTATTTTCTTCCAGGAAAAACCTAAAACCGAGTGAAAAATCCATAGGCCTTTTTGAAATCTCAAAATTGGAATCTGCCAAAGCCAATATGTTCCATTTGCACCGTTATGACTTATGACATTCAGAAATCAGCCAGGGCTGACATCAGAGAGGCCGTATAATTTTTTTCTTCTAGGAAAACCCTAAAACCCAGTGAAAAATTCATACCCCTTTTTGAAAACTGAAAATTGGAATCTGCCAAAGCCAAAATGTTCCATTTAAACCTTTATGAATTTGGACTTTCATAAATCAGCCCGGTTTGACATCAGAGAGGCCGGATAAATTTTTTTTTCTAGGAAAACCATAAAACCGAATGAAAAAGTCTTAGGCCTTTTTGGAAACTCAAAATTGGAATCTGCCAAAGCCAAAATGTTCCATTTACACCGTTATGACTTTTGACATTCAGAAATAAGCCCGGGCTGACATCACAGAGGCCGTATAATTTTTTCTTCTAGGAAAACCCTAAAACCGAGGGAAAAATTCTTACGCCTTTTTGGAAACTCAAAATTGGAATCTGCCAAAGCCAATATGTTCCATTTGCACCTTATGACTTATGACTTTCAGAAATCAGCCAGGGCTGACATCAGAGAGGCCGTTTAATTTTTTTCTTCTAAGAAAACCCTAAAACCTAGTGAAAGTTGATACCCCTTTTTGAAAACTGAAAATTGGAGTCTGCCAAAGCCAAAATGTTCCATTTACACCATTATGAATTTTGACTTTCCGAAATCAGCCCGGTCTGACATCAGAGAGGCCGGATAATTTTTTTCTTCTAGGAAAAACCTGAAACCTAGTGAAAATTTTTTACGCCTTTCTGAAAACTCAAAATTGGAATCTGCCAAAGCCAAAATGTTCCATTTACACCTTTATGACTTTTGACTTTCAGAAATCAGCCTGGTCTGACATCAGAGAGGCCGTATAAATTTTTTTCTTCAAGGAAAACCTTAAAACCGAGTGAAAAATTTCTTCCGCATTTTTAAAATCTCAAAATTGGAATCTGCCAAAGAAAAATTGTTCCATTTACACATTTATGACTTTTGACTTTCAGAAATCAGTCCGGTCTGACATCTGAGAGGCCGTATAATTTTTTTTCTTCTAGGAATACACTAAAACCGAGTAAAAAATTCTTACACCATTTTGAGAACTCAAAATTTGAATGTGCCAAAGACAAAATGTTCCATTTACACCTTTATGACTTTTGACTTTCAGAAATCAGCTCGATCTGACATCAGAGAGGCCGTATATTTTTTTTCTTCTAGGAAAACCATAAAACCGAATGAAAAAGTCTTAGGCCTTTTTGGAAACTCAAAATTGGAATCTGCCAAAGCCAATACCTTTCATTTACAACGTTATGACTTTTGACTGTCAGAAGTCAGCCCTGGCTGATATCAGAGAGGCCGTATAATTTATTTTCTTCCAGGAAAAGCATAAAACCGAGTGAAAAATTCTCACGCCTTTTTGAAAACTCAAAATTTGAATCTGCCAAAGCCAAAATGTTCCATTTCCACTTTTTGACATTCAGAAATCAGCCCGGTTGGACATCAGAGAGGCTGTATAATTTTTTTCTTCTAGGAAAACCTTTAAACCGAGTGAAAAATTCAACGCCTTTTTGAAAACTCAAATTGGAATCTGCCAAAGCCAATATGTTACATTTACACCGTTATGACATTTGACTTTCATAAATCAGCCCGGGCTGACATCAGAGAGGCCGTATAATTTTTTTTCTTCTAGGAAAACCCTAAAACCGAGTGAAAAATTCTTACGCCTTTTTGAAAACTCATAATTGGAATCTGCCAAAGCCAATATGTTACATTTACACCGTTATGACATTTGACTTTCATAAATCAGCCCGGGCTGACATCAGAGAGGCCGTATAATTTTTTTTCTTCTAGGAAAACCCTAAAACCGAGGTCAAAAATTCTTACGGCCTTTTTGAAAACTCATAATTGGAATCTGCCAAAGCCAATATGTTACATTTACACCGTTATGACATTTGACTTTCATAAATCAGCCCGGGCTGACATCAGAGAGGCCGTATAATTTTTTTTCTTCTAGGAAAACCCTAAAACCGAGGTAAAAATTCTTACGCCTTTTTGAAAACTCATAATTGGAATCTGCCAAAGCCAATATGTTACATTTACACCGTTATGACATTTGACTTTCATAAATCAGCCCGGGCTGACATCAGAGAGGCCGTATAATTTTTTTTCTTCTAGGAAAACCCTAAAACCGGAGTCAAAAATTCTTACGCCTTTTTGAAAACTCAAATTGGAATCTGCCAAAGCCAATATGTTACATTTACACCGTTATGACATTTGACTTTCATAAATCAGCCCGGGCTGACATCAGAGAGGCCGTATAATTTTTTTTCTTCTAGGAAAACCCTAAAACCGGAGTCAAAAATTCTTACGGCCTTTTTGAAACTCAAATTGGAATCTGCCAAAGCCAATATGTTACATTTACACCGTTATGACATTTGACTTTCATAAATCAGCCCGGGCTGACATCAGAGAGGCCGTATAATTTTTTTTCTTCTAGGAAAACCCTAAAACCGGGTCAAAAATTCTTACGGCATTTTGAAAACTCATAATTGGAATCTGCCAAAGCCAATATGTTACATTTACACCGTTATGACATTTGACTTTCATAAATCAGCCCGGGCTGACATCAGAGAGGCCGTATAATTTTTTTTCTTCTAGGAAAACCCTAAAACCGAGGTAAAAATTCTTACGCCTTTTTGAAAACTCATAATTGGAATCTGCCAAAGCCAATATGTTACATTTACACCGTTATGACATTTGACTTTCATAAATCAGCCCGGGCTGACATCAGAGAGGCCGTATAATTTTTTTTCTTCTAGGAAAACCCTAAAACCGGGTCAAAAATTCTTACGGCCTTTTTGAAAACTCAAATTGGAATCTGCCAAAGCCAATATGTTACATTTACACCGTTATGACATTTGACTTTCATAAATCAGCCCGGGCTGACATCAGAGAGGCCGTATAATTTTTTTTCTTCTAGGAAAACCCTAAAACCGAGGTCAAAAATTCTTACGCCTTTTTGAAAACTCATAATTGGAATCTGCCAAAGCCAATATGTTACATTTACACCGTTATGACATTTGACTTTCATAAATCAGCCCGGGCTGACATCAGAGAGGCCGTATAATTTTTTTTCTTCTAGGAAAACCCTAAAACCGAGGCAAAAATTCTTACGCCTTTTTGAAAACTCATAATTGGAATCTGCCAAAGCCAATATGTTACATTTACACCGTTATGACATTTGACTTTCATAAATCAGCCCGGGCTGACATCAGAGAGGCCGTATAATTTTTTTTCTTCTAGGAAAACCCTAAAACCGAGTGAAAAATTCTTACGCCTTTTTGAAAACTCATAATTGGAATCTGCCAAAGCCAATATGTTACATTTACACCGTTATGACATTTGACTTTCATAAATCAGCCCGGGCTGACATCAGAGAGGCCGTATAATTTTTTTTCTTCTAGGAAAACCCTAAAACCGAGAGAAAAATTCTTACGCCTTTTTGAAAACTCATAATTGGAATCTGCCAAAGCCAATATGTTACATTTACACCGTTATGACATTTGACTTTCATAAATCAGCCCGGGCTGACATCAGAGAGGCCGTATAATTTTTTTTCTTCTAGGAAAACCCTAAAACCGGGTCAAAAATTCTTACGGCATTTTGAAAACTCAAAATTGGAATCTGCCAAAGCCAATATGTTACATTTACACCGTTATGACATTTGACTTTCATAAATCAGCCCGGGCTGACATCAGAGAGGCCGTATAATTTTTTTTCTTCTAGGAAAACCCTAAAACCGAGGTAAAAATTCTTACGCCTTTTTGAAAACTCATAATTGGAATCTGCCAAAGCCAATATGTTACATTTACACCGTTATGACATTTGACTTTCATAAATCAGCCCGGGCTGACATCAGAGAGGCCGTATAATTTTTTTTCTTCTAGGAAAACCCTAAAACCGAGGAAAAATTCTTACGCCTTTTTGAAAACTCATAATTGGAATCTGCCAAAGCCAATATGTTACATTTACACCGTTATGACATTTGACTTTCATAAATCAGCCCGGGCTGACATCAGAGAGGCCGTATAATTTTTTTTCTTCTAGGAAAACCCTAAAACCGGGTCAAAAATTCTTACGGCATTTTGAAAACTCAAAATTGGAATCTGCCAAAGCCAATATGTTACATTTACACCGTTATGACATTTGACTTTCATAAATCAGCCCGGGCTGACATCAGAGAGGCCGTATAATTTTTTTTCTTCTAGGAAAACCCTAAAACCGGAGTCAAAAATTCTTACGCCTTTTTGAAAACTCATAATTGGAATCTGCCAAAGCCAATATGTTACATTTACACCGTTATGACATTTGACTTTCATAAATCAGCCCGGGCTGACATCAGAGAGGCCGTATAATTTTTTTTCTTCTAGGAAAACCCTAAAACCGAGTAGAAAAATTCTTACGCCTTTTTGAAAACTCATAATTGGAATCTGCCAAAGCCAATATGTTACATTTACACCGTTATGACATTTGACTTTCATAAATCAGCCCGGGCTGACATCAGAGAGGCCGTATAATTTTTTTTCTTCTAGGAAAACCCTAAAACCGAGGTCAAAAATTCTTACGGCATTTTGAAAACTCATAATTGGAATCTGCCAAAGCCAATATGTTACATTTACACCGTTATGACATTTGACTTTCATAAATCAGCCCGGGCTGACATCAGAGAGGCCGTATAATTTTTTTTCTTCTAGGAAAACCCTAAAACCGAGGTAAAAATTCTTACGCCTTTTTGAAAACTCATAATTGGAATCTGCCAAAGCCAATATGTTACATTTACACCGTTATGACATTTGACTTTCATAAATCAGCCCGGGCTGACATCAGAGAGGCCGTATAATTTTTTTTCTTCTAGGAAAACCCTAAAACCGAGGTAAAAATTCTTACGCATTTTGAAAACTCAAATTGGAATCTGCCAAAGCCAATATGTTACATTTACACCGTTATGACATTTGACTTTCATAAATCAGCCCGGGCTGACATCAGAGAGGCCGTATAATTTTTTTTCTTCTAGGAAAACCCTAAAACCGAGAGAAAAATTCTTACGCCTTTTTGAAAACTCATAATTGGAATCTGCCAAAGCCAATATGTTACATTTACACCGTTATGACATTTGACTTTCATAAATCAGCCCGGGCTGACATCAGAGAGGCCGTATAATTTTTTTTCTTCTAGGAAAACCCTAAAACCGGGTCAAAAATTCTTACGGCATTTTGAAAACTCAAAATTGGAATCTGCCAAAGCCAATATGTTACATTTACACCGTTATGACATTTGACTTTCATAAATCAGCCCGGGCTGACATCAGAGAGGCCGTATAATTTTTTTTCTTCTAGGAAAACCCTAAAACCGAGTAGAAAAATTCTTACGCCTTTTTGAAAACTCATAATTGGAATCTGCCAAAGCCAATATGTTACATTTACACCGTTATGACATTTGACTTTCATAAATCAGCCCGGGCTGACATCAGAGAGGCCGTATAATTTTTTTTCTTCTAGGAAAACCCTAAAACCGAGGTAAAAATTCTTACGCCTTTTTGAAAACTCATAATTGGAATCTGCCAAAGCCAATATGTTACATTTACACCGTTATGACATTTGACTTTCATAAATCAGCCCGGGCTGACATCAGAGAGGCCGTATAATTTTTTTTCTTCTAGGAAAACCCTAAAACCGGGTCAAAAATTCTTACGGCCTTTTGAAAACTCAAAATTGGAATCTGCCAAAGCCAATATGTTACATTTACACCGTTATGACATTTGACTTTCATAAATCAGCCCGGGCTGACATCAGAGAGGCCGTATAATTTTTTTTCTTCTAGGAAAACCCTAAAACCGGAGTCAAAAATTCTTACGCCTTTTTGAAAACTCAAATTGGAATCTGCCAAAGCCAATATGTTACATTTACACCGTTATGACATTTGACTTTCATAAATCAGCCCGGGCTGACATCAGAGAGGCCGTATAATTTTTTTTCTTCTAGGAAAACCCTAAAACCGAGGTCAAAAATTCTTACGGCCTTTTTGAAAACTCATAATTGGAATCTGCCAAAGCCAATATGTTACATTTACACCGTTATGACATTTGACTTTCATAAATCAGCCCGGGCTGACATCAGAGAGGCCGTATAATTTTTTTTCTTCTAGGAAAACCCTAAAACCGAGGTAAAAATTCTTACGCCTTTTTGAAAACTCAAAATTGGAATCTGCCAAAGCCAATATGTTACATTTACACCGTTATGACATTTGACTTTCATAAATCAGCCCGGGCTGACATCAGAGAGGCCGTATAATTTTTTTTCTTCTAGGAAAACCCTAAAACCGGAGTCAAAAATTCTTACGGCCTTTTTGAAAACTCAAATTGGAATCTGCCAAAGCCAATATGTTACATTTACACCGTTATGACATTTGACTTTCATAAATCAGCCCGGGCTGACATCAGAGAGGCCGTATAATTTTTTTTCTTCTAGGAAAACCCTAAAACCGGGTCAAAAATTCTTACGGCCTTTTTGAAAACTCAAAATTGGAATCTGCCAAAGCCAATATGTTACATTTACACCGTTATGACATTTGACTTTCATAAATCAGCCCGGGCTGACATCAGAGAGGCCGTATAATTTTTTTTCTTCTAGGAAAACCCTAAAACCGGAGTCAAAAATTCTTACGGCATTTTGAAAACTCAAAATTGGAATCTGCCAAAGCCAATATGTTACATTTACACCGTTATGACATTTGACTTTCATAAATCAGCCCGGGCTGACATCAGAGAGGCCGTATAATTTTTTTTCTTCTAGGAAAACCCTAAAACCGAGGTAAAAATTCTTACGCCTTTTTGAAAACTCATAATTGGAATCTGCCAAAGCCAATATGTTACATTTACACCGTTATGACATTTGACTTTCATAAATCAGCCCGGGCTGACATCAGAGAGGCCGTATAATTTTTTTTCTTCTAGGAAAACCCTAAAACCGGGTCAAAAATTCTTACGGCATTTTGAAAACTCATAATTGGAATCTGCCAAAGCCAATATGTTACATTTACACCGTTATGACATTTGACTTTCATAAATCAGCCCGGGCTGACATCAGAGAGGCCGTATAATTTTTTTTCTTCTAGGAAAACCCTAAAACCGAGAGAAAAATTCTTACGCCTTTTTGAAAACTCAAATTGGAATCTGCCAAAGCCAATATGTTACATTTACACCGTTATGACATTTGACTTTCATAAATCAGCCCGGGCTGACATCAGAGAGGCCGTATAATTTTTTTTCTTCTAGGAAAACCCTAAAACCGGGTCAAAAATTCTTACGGCATTTTTGAAAACTCAAAATTGGAATCTGCCAAAGCCAATATGTTACATTTACACCGTTATGACATTTGACTTTCATAAATCAGCCCGGGCTGACATCAGAGAGGCCGTATAATTTTTTTTCTTCTAGGAAAACCCTAAAACCGGGTCAAAAATTCTTACGGCATTTTGAAAACTCAAAATTGGAATCTGCCAAAGCCAATATGTTACATTTACACCGTTATGACATTTGACTTTCATAAATCAGCCCGGGCTGACATCAGAGAGGCCGTATAATTTTTTTTCTTCTAGGAAAACCCTAAAACCGAGGTCAAAAATTCTTACGCCTTTTTGAAAACTCATAATTGGAATCTGCCAAAGCCAATATGTTACATTTACACCGTTATGACATTTGACTTTCATAAATCAGCCCGGGCTGACATCAGAGAGGCCGTATAATTTTTTTTCTTCTAGGAAAACCCTAAAACCGGGTCAAAAATTCTTACGGCATTTTGAAAACTCAAATTGGAATCTGCCAAAGCCAATATGTTACATTTACACCGTTATGACATTTGACTTTCATAAATCAGCCCGGGCTGACATCAGAGAGGCCGTATAATTTTTTTTCTTCTAGGAAAACCCTAAAACCGGGTCAAAAATTCTTACGGCATTTTGAAAACTCAAAATTGGAATCTGCCAAAGCCAATATGTTACATTTACACCGTTATGACATTTGACTTTCATAAATCAGCCCGGGCTGACATCAGAGAGGCCGTATAATTTTTTTTCTTCTAGGAAAACCCTAAAACCGGGTCAAAAATTCTTACGGCATTTTGAAAACTCAAATTGGAATCTGCCAAAGCCAATATGTTACATTTACACCGTTATGACATTTGACTTTCATAAATCAGCCCGGGCTGACATCAGAGAGGCCGTATAATTTTTTTTCTTCTAGGAAAACCCTAAAACCGAGGTCAAAAATTCTTACGGCCTTTTTGAAAACTCAAATTGGAATCTGCCAAAGCCAATATGTTACATTTACACCGTTATGACATTTGACTTTCATAAATCAGCCCGGGCTGACATCAGAGAGGCCGTATAATTTTTTTTCTTCTAGGAAAACCCTAAAACCGAGAGAAAAATTCTTACGCCTTTTTGAAAACTCATAATTGGAATCTGCCAAAGCCAATATGTTACATTTACACCGTTATGACATTTGACTTTCATAAATCAGCCCGGGCTGACATCAGAGAGGCCGTATAATTTTTTTTCTTCTAGGAAAACCCTAAAACCGGGTCAAAAATTCTTACGGCATTTTTGAAAACTCAAAATTGGAATCTGCCAAAGCCAATATGTTACATTTACACCGTTATGACATTTGACTTTCATAAATCAGCCCGGGCTGACATCAGAGAGGCCGTATAATTTTTTTTCTTCTAGGAAAACCCTAAAACCGAGGTCAAAAATTCTTACGCATTTTTGAAAACTCAAATTGGAATCTGCCAAAGCCAATATGTTACATTTACACCGTTATGACATTTGACTTTCATAAATCAGCCCGGGCTGACATCAGAGAGGCCGTATAATTTTTTTTCTTCTAGGAAAACCCTAAAACCGAGTAGAAAAATTCTTACGCCTTTTTGAAAACTCATAATTGGAATCTGCCAAAGCCAATATGTTACATTTACACCGTTATGACATTTGACTTTCATAAATCAGCCCGGGCTGACATCAGAGAGGCCGTATAATTTTTTTTCTTCTAGGAAAACCCTAAAACCGAGGTCAAAAATTCTTACGCCTTTTGAAAACTCATAATTGGAATCTGCCAAAGCCAATATGTTACATTTACACCGTTATGACATTTGACTTTCATAAATCAGCCCGGGCTGACATCAGAGAGGCCGTATAATTTTTTTTCTTCTAGGAAAACCCTAAAACCGAGTGCAAAAATTCTTACGGCCTTTTGAAAACTCATAATTGGAATCTGCCAAAGCCAATATGTTACATTTACACCGTTATGACATTTGACTTTCATAAATCAGCCCGGGCTGACATCAGAGAGGCCGTATAATTTTTTTTCTTCTAGGAAAACCCTAAAACCGAGTCGAAAAATTCTTACGCCTTTTTGAAAACTCATAATTGGAATCTGCCAAAGCCAATATGTTACATTTACACCGTTATGACATTTGACTTTCATAAATCAGCCCGGGCTGACATCAGAGAGGCCGTATAATTTTTTTTCTTCTAGGAAAACCCTAAAACCGAGGTCAAAAATTCTTACGGCCTTTTTGAAAACTCATAATTGGAATCTGCCAAAGCCAATATGTTACATTTACACCGTTATGACATTTGACTTTCATAAATCAGCCCGGGCTGACATCAGAGAGGCCGTATAATTTTTTTTCTTCTAGGAAAACCCTAAAACCGAGGTCAAAATTCTTACGGCATTTTGAAAACTCATAATTGGAATCTGCCAAAGCCAATATGTTACATTTACACCGTTATGACATTTGACTTTCATAAATCAGCCCGGGCTGACATCAGAGAGGCCGTATAATTTTTTTTCTTCTAGGAAAACCCTAAAACCGAGGTCAAAAATTCTTACGCCTTTTTGAAAACTCAAAATTGGAATCTGCCAAAGCCAATATGTTACATTTACACCGTTATGACATTTGACTTTCATAAATCAGCCCGGGCTGACATCAGAGAGGCCGTATAATTTTTTTTCTTCTAGGAAAACCCTAAAACCGAGGTCAAAAATTCTTACGCCTTTTTGAAAACTCAAATTGGAATCTGCCAAAGCCAATATGTTACATTTACACCGTTATGACATTTGACTTTCATAAATCAGCCCGGGCTGACATCAGAGAGGCCGTATAATTTTTTTTCTTCTAGGAAAACCCTAAAACCGGGTCAAAAATTCTTACGGCATTTTGAAAACTCAAATTGGAATCTGCCAAAGCCAATATGTTACATTTACACCGTTATGACATTTGACTTTCATAAATCAGCCCGGGCTGACATCAGAGAGGCCGTATAATTTTTTTTCTTCTAGGAAAACCCTAAAACCGGGTCAAAAATTCTTACGGCATTTTTGAAAACTCAAATTGGAATCTGCCAAAGCCAATATGTTACATTTACACCGTTATGACATTTGACTTTCATAAATCAGCCCGGGCTGACATCAGAGAGGCCGTATAATTTTTTTTCTTCTAGGAAAACCCTAAAACCGAGGTAAAAATTCTTACGCCTTTTTGAAAACTCATAATTGGAATCTGCCAAAGCCAATATGTTACATTTACACCGTTATGACATTTGACTTTCATAAATCAGCCCGGGCTGACATCAGAGAGGCCGTATAATTTTTTTTCTTCTAGGAAAACCCTAAAACCGGAGTAAAAATTCTTACGCCTTTTGAAAACTCATAATTGGAATCTGCCAAAGCCAATATGTTACATTTACACCGTTATGACATTTGACTTTCATAAATCAGCCCGGGCTGACATCAGAGAGGCCGTATAATTTTTTTTCTTCTAGGAAAACCCTAAAACCGGGTCAAAAATTCTTACGGCATTTTGAAAACTCAAATTGGAATCTGCCAAAGCCAATATGTTACATTTACACCGTTATGACATTTGACTTTCATAAATCAGCCCGGGCTGACATCAGAGAGGCCGTATAATTTTTTTTCTTCTAGGAAAACCCTAAAACCGGGTCAAAAATTCTTACGGCATTTTTGAAAACTCAAATTGGAATCTGCCAAAGCCAATATGTTACATTTACACCGTTATGACATTTGACTTTCATAAATCAGCCCGGGCTGACATCAGAGAGGCCGTATAATTTTTTTTCTTCTAGGAAAACCCTAAAACCGAGGTAAAAATTCTTACGCCTTTTTGAAAACTCATAATTGGAATCTGCCAAAGCCAATATGTTACATTTACACCGTTATGACATTTGACTTTCATAAATCAGCCCGGGCTGACATCAGAGAGGCCGTATAATTTTTTTTCTTCTAGGAAAACCCTAAAACCGAGGTAAAAATTCTTACGCCTTTTTGAAAACTCAAATTGGAATCTGCCAAAGCCAATATGTTACATTTACACCGTTATGACATTTGACTTTCATAAATCAGCCCGGGCTGACATCAGAGAGGCCGTATAATTTTTTTTCTTCTAGGAAAACCCTAAAACCGAGGTCAAAAATTCTTACGGCATTTTTGAAAACTCAAATTGGAATCTGCCAAAGCCAATATGTTACATTTACACCGTTATGACATTTGACTTTCATAAATCAGCCCGGGCTGACATCAGAGAGGCCGTATAATTTTTTTTCTTCTAGGAAAACCCTAAAACCGAGGTAAAAATTCTTACGCCTTTTTGAAAACTCATATTGGAATCTGCCAAAGCCAATATGTTACATTTACACCGTTATGACATTTGACTTTCATAAATCAGCCCGGGCTGACATCAGAGAGGCCGTATAATTTTTTTTCTTCTAGGAAAACCCTAAAACCGGGTCAAAAATTCTTACGGCATTTTGAAAACTCAAATTGGAATCTGCCAAAGCCAATATGTTACATTTACACCGTTATGACATTTGACTTTCATAAATCAGCCCGGGCTGACATCAGAGAGGCCGTATAATTTTTTTTCTTCTAGGAAAACCCTAAAACCGAGGTCAAAAATTCTTACGGCATTTTTGAAAACTCAAAATTGGAATCTGCCAAAGCCAATATGTTACATTTACACCGTTATGACATTTGACTTTCATAAATCAGCCCGGGCTGACATCAGAGAGGCCGTATAATTTTTTTTCTTCTAGGAAAACCCTAAAACCGGGTCAAAAATTCTTACGGCCTTTTTGAAAACTCAAATTGGAATCTGCCAAAGCCAATATGTTACATTTACACCGTTATGACATTTGACTTTCATAAATCAGCCCGGGCTGACATCAGAGAGGCCGTATAATTTTTTTTCTTCTAGGAAAACCCTAAAACCGAGGTCAAAAATTCTTACGGCCTTTTTGAAAACTCATAATTGGAATCTGCCAAAGCCAATATGTTACATTTACACCGTTATGACATTTGACTTTCATAAATCAGCCCGGGCTGACATCAGAGAGGCCGTATAATTTTTTTTCTTCTAGGAAAACCCTAAAACCGAGGTCAAAAATTCTTACGGCATTTTGAAAACTCATAATTGGAATCTGCCAAAGCCAATATGTTACATTTACACCGTTATGACATTTGACTTTCATAAATCAGCCCGGGCTGACATCAGAGAGGCCGTATAATTTTTTTTCTTCTAGGAAAACCCTAAAACCGAGTCGAAAAATTCTTACGCCTTTTTGAAAACTCATAATTGGAATCTGCCAAAGCCAATATGTTACATTTACACCGTTATGACATTTGACTTTCATAAATCAGCCCGGGCTGACATCAGAGAGGCCGTATAATTTTTTTTCTTCTAGGAAAACCCTAAAACCGGGTCAAAAATTCTTACGGCATTTTGAAAACTCAAATTGGAATCTGCCAAAGCCAATATGTTACATTTACACCGTTATGACATTTGACTTTCATAAATCAGCCCGGGCTGACATCAGAGAGGCCGTATAATTTTTTTTCTTCTAGGAAAACCCTAAAACCGAGGTCAAAAATTCTTACGGCCTTTTTGAAAACTCATAATTGGAATCTGCCAAAGCCAATATGTTACATTTACACCGTTATGACATTTGACTTTCATAAATCAGCCCGGGCTGACATCAGAGAGGCCGTATAATTTTTTTTCTTCTAGGAAAACCCTAAAACCGAGGTAAAAATTCTTACGCCTTTTTGAAAACTCATAATTGGAATCTGCCAAAGCCAATATGTTACATTTACACCGTTATGACATTTGACTTTCATAAATCAGCCCGGGCTGACATCAGAGAGGCCGTATAATTTTTTTTCTTCTAGGAAAACCCTAAAACCGGGTCAAAAATTCTTACGCATTTTTGAAAACTCATAATTGGAATCTGCCAAAGCCAATATGTTACATTTACACCGTTATGACATTTGACTTTCATAAATCAGCCCGGGCTGACATCAGAGAGGCCGTATAATTTTTTTTCTTCTAGGAAAACCCTAAAACCGGAGTCAAAAATTCTTACGGCATTTTGAAAACTCAAAATTGGAATCTGCCAAAGCCAATATGTTACATTTACACCGTTATGACATTTGACTTTCATAAATCAGCCCGGGCTGACATCAGAGAGGCCGTATAATTTTTTTTCTTCTAGGAAAACCCTAAAACCGAGGTCAAAAATTCTTACGGCCTTTTGAAAACTCATAATTGGAATCTGCCAAAGCCAATATGTTACATTTACACCGTTATGACATTTGACTTTCATAAATCAGCCCGGGCTGACATCAGAGAGGCCGTATAATTTTTTTTCTTCTAGGAAAACCCTAAAACCGGAGTCAAAAATTCTTACGGCATTTTTGAAAACTCAAAATTGGAATCTGCCAAAGCCAATATGTTACATTTACACCGTTATGACATTTGACTTTCATAAATCAGCCCGGGCTGACATCAGAGAGGCCGTATAATTTTTTTTCTTCTAGGAAAACCCTAAAACCGGGTCAAAAATTCTTACGGCATTTTGAAAACTCAAAATTGGAATCTGCCAAAGCCAATATGTTACATTTACACCGTTATGACATTTGACTTTCATAAATCAGCCCGGGCTGACATCAGAGAGGCCGTATAATTTTTTTTCTTCTAGGAAAACCCTAAAACCGAGGTCAAAAATTCTTACGCCTTTTTGAAAACTCATAATTGGAATCTGCCAAAGCCAATATGTTACATTTACACCGTTATGACATTTGACTTTCATAAATCAGCCCGGGCTGACATCAGAGAGGCCGTATAATTTTTTTTCTTCTAGGAAAACCCTAAAACCGAGGTCAAAAATTCTTACGGCCTTTTTGAAAACTCATAATTGGAATCTGCCAAAGCCAATATGTTACATTTACACCGTTATGACATTTGACTTTCATAAATCAGCCCGGGCTGACATCAGAGAGGCCGTATAATTTTTTTTCTTCTAGGAAAACCCTAAAACCGGGTCAAAAATTCTTACGGCCTTTTGAAAACTCATAATTGGAATCTGCCAAAGCCAATATGTTACATTTACACCGTTATGACATTTGACTTTCATAAATCAGCCCGGGCTGACATCAGAGAGGCCGTATAATTTTTTTTCTTCTAGGAAAACCCTAAAACCGAGGTAAAAATTCTTACGCCTTTTTGAAAACTCATAATTGGAATCTGCCAAAGCCAATATGTTACATTTACACCGTTATGACATTTGACTTTCATAAATCAGCCCGGGCTGACATCAGAGAGGCCGTATAATTTTTTTTCTTCTAGGAAAACCCTAAAACCGAGGTAAAAATTCTTACGGCATTTTGAAAACTCAAATTGGAATCTGCCAAAGCCAATATGTTACATTTACACCGTTATGACATTTGACTTTCATAAATCAGCCCGGGCTGACATCAGAGAGGCCGTATAATTTTTTTTCTTCTAGGAAAACCCTAAAACCGAGGTCAAAAATTCTTACGGCATTTTGAAAACTCAAATTGGAATCTGCCAAAGCCAATATGTTACATTTACACCGTTATGACATTTGACTTTCATAAATCAGCCCGGGCTGACATCAGAGAGGCCGTATAATTTTTTTTCTTCTAGGAAAACCCTAAAACCGAGGTCAAAAATTCTTACGCCTTTTTGAAAACTCAAAATTGGAATCTGCCAAAGCCAATATGTTACATTTACACCGTTATGACATTTGACTTTCATAAATCAGCCCGGGCTGACATCAGAGAGGCCGTATAATTTTTTTTCTTCTAGGAAAACCCTAAAACCGGGTCAAAAATTCTTACGGCATTTTTGAAAACTCAAAATTGGAATCTGCCAAAGCCAATATGTTACATTTACACCGTTATGACATTTGACTTTCATAAATCAGCCCGGGCTGACATCAGAGAGGCCGTATAATTTTTTTTCTTCTAGGAAAACCCTAAAACCGAGGTCAAAAATTCTTACGCATTTTGAAAACTCAAATTGGAATCTGCCAAAGCCAATATGTTACATTTACACCGTTATGACATTTGACTTTCATAAATCAGCCCGGGCTGACATCAGAGAGGCCGTATAATTTTTTTTTCTTCTAGGAAAACCCTAAAACCGGGTCAAAAATTCTTACGCATTTTGAAAACTCAAATTGGAATCTGCCAAAGCCAATATGTTACATTTACACCGTTATGACATTTGACTTTCATAAATCAGCCCGGGCTGACATCAGAGAGGCCGTATAATTTTTTTTCTTCTAGGAAAACCCTAAAACCGGGTCAAAAATTCTTACGCCTTTTGAAAACTCAAATTGGAATCTGCCAAAGCCAATATGTTACATTTACACCGTTATGACATTTGACTTTCATAAATCAGCCCGGGCTGACATCAGAGAGGCCGTATAATTTTTTTTCTTCTAGGAAAACCCTAAACCGAGGTCAAAAATTCTTACGGCATTTTTGAAAACTCATAATTGGAATCTGCCAAAGCCAATATGTTACATTTACACCGTTATGACATTTGACTTTCATAAATCAGCCCGGGCTGACATCAGAGAGGCCGTATAATTTTTTTTCTTCTAGGAAAACCCTAAAACCGAGGTCAAAAATTCTTACGCATTTTGAAAACTCAAATTGGAATCTGCCAAAGCCAATATGTTACATTTACACCGTTATGACATTTGACTTTCATAAATCAGCCCGGGCTGACATCAGAGAGGCCGTATAATTTTTTTTCTTCTAGGAAAACCCTAAAACCGAGTAGAAAAATTCTTACGCCTTTTTGAAAACTCATAATTGGAATCTGCCAAAGCCAATATGTTACATTTACACCGTTATGACATTTGACTTTCATAAATCAGCCCGGGCTGACATCAGAGAGGCCGTATAATTTTTTTTCTTCTAGGAAAACCCTAAAACCGGGTCAAAAATTCTTACGGCATTTTGAAAACTCATAATTGGAATCTGCCAAAGCCAATATGTTACATTTACACCGTTATGACATTTGACTTTCATAAATCAGCCCGGGCTGACATCAGAGAGGCCGTATAATTTTTTTTCTTCTAGGAAAACCCTAAAACCGAGGTCAAAAATTCTTACGGCATTTTGAAAACTCATAAATTGGAATCTGCCAAAGCCAATATGTTACATTTACACCGTTATGACATTTGACTTTCATAAATCAGCCCGGGCTGACATCAGAGAGGCCGTATAATTTTTTTTCTTCTAGGAAAACCCTAAAACCGGGTCAAAAATTCTTACGGCATTTTGAAAACTCAAAATTGGAATCTGCCAAAGCCAATATGTTACATTTACACCGTTATGACATTTGACTTTCATAAATCAGCCCGGGCTGACATCAGAGAGGCCGTATAATTTTTTTTCTTCTAGGAAAACCCTAAAACCGAGGTAAAAATTCTTACGCCTTTTTGAAAACTCATAATTGGAATCTGCCAAAGCCAATATGTTACATTTACACCGTTATGACATTTGACTTTCATAAATCAGCCCGGGCTGACATCAGAGAGGCCGTATAATTTTTTTTCTTCTAGGAAAACCCTAAAACCGGGTCAAAAATTCTTACGGCATTTTGAAAACTCAAAATTGGAATCTGCCAAAGCCAATATGTTACATTTACACCGTTATGACATTTGACTTTCATAAATCAGCCCGGGCTGACATCAGAGAGGCCGTATAATTTTTTTTCTTCTAGGAAAACCCTAAAACCGAGGTAAAAATTCTTACGCCTTTTTGAAAACTCATAATTGGAATCTGCCAAAGCCAATATGTTACATTTACACCGTTATGACATTTGACTTTCATAAATCAGCCCGGGCTGACATCAGAGAGGCCGTATAATTTTTTTTCTTCTAGGAAAACCCTAAAACCGAGGTAAAAATTCTTACGCCTTTTGAAAACTCATAATTGGAATCTGCCAAAGCCAATATGTTACATTTACACCGTTATGACATTTGACTTTCATAAATCAGCCCGGGCTGACATCAGAGAGGCCGTATAATTTTTTTTCTTCTAGGAAAACCCTAAAACCGGGTCAAAAATTCTTACGGCATTTTGAAAACTCAAATTGGAATCTGCCAAAGCCAATATGTTACATTTACACCGTTATGACATTTGACTTTCATAAATCAGCCCGGGCTGACATCAGAGAGGCCGTATAATTTTTTTTCTTCTAGGAAAACCCTAAAACCGAGGTAAAAATTCTTACGCCTTTTTGAAAACTCATAATTGGAATCTGCCAAAGCCAATATGTTACATTTACACCGTTATGACATTTGACTTTCATAAATCAGCCCGGGCTGACATCAGAGAGGCCGTATAATTTTTTTTCTTCTAGGAAAACCCTAAAACCGAGGTAAAAATTCTTACGCCTTTTTGAAAACTCATAATTGGAATCTGCCAAAGCCAATATGTTACATTTACACCGTTATGACATTTGACTTTCATAAATCAGCCCGGGCTGACATCAGAGAGGCCGTATAATTTTTTTTCTTCTAGGAAAACCCTAAAACCGGGTCAAAAATTCTTACGGCATTTTGAAAACTCAAATTGGAATCTGCCAAAGCCAATATGTTACATTTACACCGTTATGACATTTGACTTTCATAAATCAGCCCGGGCTGACATCAGAGAGGCCGTATAATTTTTTTTCTTCTAGGAAAACCCTAAAACCGAGTAGAAAAATTCTTACGCCTTTTGAAAACTCATAATTGGAATCTGCCAAAGCCAATATGTTACATTTACACCGTTATGACATTTGACTTTCATAAATCAGCCCGGGCTGACATCAGAGAGGCCGTATAATTTTTTTTCTTCTAGGAAAACCCTAAAACCGGGTCAAAAATTCTTACGGCATTTT